>APFE030186951.1:229240-245693 GCA_000404065.3 Pinus taeda | reverse complement strand
CGCGGTGACCTTCTGTTTCTGGAATGTTAATATGCCATGGATCGTCATCCTCTTCTTCAGTAGTTACATTATATAATTCTAGCGCATGACACAGCTGAGTAGCCCATTCAGGCTGAATTAGGTCTAAAGGATCCTGCAGTATCCTAAAGATTGTTGCTTTCACTTCTAGTAGTGTTTCATCAATACTATCAAACCCATCCTCAAAACTGAATGACATCATGAATCCCTCATGCAGGATATCCCCTTCCCCTATCCCATGGCTTTCTACGTACCAGTTCATTGAGACAATATCCAAGGTGTGATAGGACAAGTGCACCCATTCTAGTTCGGGGTTTTCTCCATAAGCGTGGGTCCATTTGGCCAAATGTGCTCATGGATCATCCTTCCCATCATACTTTTCTTTCATTCGCATCTTCGGCTTCCCAAAGTGAGTTATCATCATTCTCCTGCATTCACACCAATCATCAAAGCTTCCGTTGTGCATACCCCACCATCTTGCGAGCATAGCACACATGCCCTAGTCCGATGCCTGGAAGGGCTACTTTTATGGTACCTCCCTTTCAAATGCATGAAAAACAATATCTACATCATTCAGACCATCATAAGTAGGAATATTTCTTATATCTGAGAACACATAGTGTAGCAATTAGGTCATCATGTTGCAGTTCAGCGTAGTCACTTCATGTAACCAGTTCTGTCAGCACTCTAACTCTTCATCGGAGTCTGAAGTGTAGTAACTCTCACAATCCAATGTAATTCGTCCATCCAAAGTGGGATTAACCCAATCTTGATCTCATGCCATTATATTATAGATACATTCCAAGTCGTCATTGCTCTCATAATCGCAGACTAGTTCTATACAGTGCGATCCCTCAACAGGATCTAGAGGTACTATTATGCGCAGCGATTTCTTCTCAAAGATCATCTTCCACTTCTTTAGGTTGACTACCCTATTCATATCAGTGGCCCAATCAAGTACTAGGAGTGTAGGATAGGGATTGTTGTCATACACTATCTCTATTACTTCAAAATCATAGCGTGCTCGCTCCCTAAATATCCACGGTCACCTCCTGTAGCCGCCCCATGGGGATGATCTTCTTGGCCATCCTTAGCTGAATCAAAGACCATTATAGTGCAAGTCCCCCCATTTGTTCCCAAGTCGGCTTCGGTAGGACGTTCGCGTCTGACCCCAGGTCCAAAAGAACTTGATCCATCTCATACTCTCCTATCTGCATGGTCAGTCTCATCTCCCATCCCGTCCTTATTTTATGCTTCCCAATCTTTTGTACTACGTGTGGCTCACCCAGCGCGGTTCCAAAGCATCTATTGATGAGGTCTTGTAACCATTTCATAGCCTTACTATCACCTAGTAACTTCATATAGGTCTCCAGGAAAGTTGTGAGCATAGAGGGGTCCATCTCCTACTTGGCCTTATCCTTGCTTCTTAGGTTGGAGGCCTCAGTGAAGCTATTCTTAGATTCCATGAAGGTTTCACTTTTGTGCTCCAAATCGAAATCAACTTCCATCGCTGGAGCTTTGCAAACCCATGTACTATCTTTTGGATATTTCCCCTTGTCACCTTCTATCACGATTCCACTTCTGAGCACTATATTTACATTTGGATCCTCTTCACGCGACTCAGACCTCATCATTTGCAGGTTCTGAGGTGGCAGAGTTGGTAGTGCCCCTTTGTCACATATCCTAGCTATCAGCATAGTACAATATTTCATTTCATGATCAAAAAATGTGCAATACTTGCATGACAGACACGTTGGACTAGTGCAATCGCGAGCATAGTGTCCTAATCCTCTGCAATTGTAGCAAATCAAATGTCCTCGAACTCTGTAAGGTCCTCCTCCACCTCGGCCACATTCGCGCCCTTGAAATATTTTCTGTACCATCCCTGTGCTCTGGTCAAGGTTCCGCATTTTAGCTTGAACTCTATAGGTGAGAGCTCTATCCATCATTAATTCATAGCTCCTACAAGTACGTTCAACGTTCCCTACCACCCTACAAAAGTTGCAGAACAGTTGTTGTGGTGTCTGTACAAACTTCTATAGCGTGTTTTCCAGCTACCTGATAGATAGCGCACCATAATGCAGGCCCTACACTAGGTCCTTCTTGATATTCTCGCCTTAAATTCATCGGTTCCCCTCCTGCAATATAGTTCGCAAAGACCGAGAGATGGTCCTTGTCATGCCCCTGACTCTTGCATTTCAGGTACGATACTTTCTCGCACACCTCTGGTCAAACCGTCCTCTCCTTCTTTAGACTTTGCATCTCAAGGCACGAATTTTTCAACTGCGCATGGATCTACTGACCTCCGAAATTTGGATCTTGCATCAGAGTTTCATGTAGTCTCATGGAAATCTCCAAGGCCTCCACCTGAGTGGTTATCTTCTGCTGCCATAGCACAGCCATTAAGTGTGGCAGGAGTGAAGCAAGAAACCACTCGTGATGTTTTCTGTCTGTTAGGTTCATGTTGGCTTCATAGATTGTACATTTCAACCTCTAATCTAGTTCCCAAGGCATCTTGCCTGGTTGCATCATGATTTCTTTGAATCCCATAATCGCACCTCAGATTTATGCCTATTGAATTCTTTATCTAGTGTTGTGTAGATGTCTTCCACTCCAGCATTCAAGTTATCATTAGAGTTCTTAATATACCAGGTTAGCACGTGATCTTGTAGAGCACTAACTATTGTCAACTTCTTTATATGATCATCTATAACACCTTGAGCTTCCCATACATCCCTCACAAAGAACCAATATTGGTTTGGGTCCTCATTTTCGAAGCCTTTGAACAAAGGCAGCTTCACTGTATTTGCGATACGGAACTATGGTGGAGGTGGTGGTGGTACGAGTGAAGTTGGAGGAAATGTTGCTGAGGTCAGAGGTGATGTGGGTGGAGGTGGTATTCGCGGGATTCCTTGTCTTATTAACTAAATATCACTTCACGGAGAAAGCTTCGCTATTTCTTCCTTGTCACCTCGCGGAGGTGAAATCAATGGAATATACTCCAAACCCATTTTTGGTTCATTCTTGTAAGTTTTTTCTGCTTCACGTAGTCCCAAACATCAAGGTAGTTGTATAAACTGTTTTTTGCACAATAACATTTTAATCCAGGTATTCAAAGATTTTACGTACTTACCTTGTCGTCCTTTGAAAAAGCATTGCTCTGCCTCATTGTAGCTGACTAAGGTGTCGACCGTGAATTCAGTCACAAATCCTCCTATGACACAATCGAGCCAATGGTCGACAACGCGAGTGATCTTATCCTCCGATGCTTCCAATTTCTGTATTAGGTCCGGGGTCCAAACAATAGGACCCTTAAGTTTCTGCCACCCTTGGCTATTAGCTAGCTTCACAATCTACTGGTATAGCTCAATAGGGAAGGAGTAGAAAAATATCTCATGGATCTTCGTATATAGGTATCTATCCAACCATTGTTCCTTTGTCAGTGGTGGGTTTCTATTCTCCTACGTTGCGAATTCGTGGATCTTCCTATCCAACTAGTCTCCGATCTCATTCTTAGATGGATTATAGTGATACAAAATCACATATCTCTTATGCAGATTCTGGTCCTGGTAACTAAGCCATTTTTTGGCTTGAGGGGGCCTGCCCCTGGTTCAACATTAATTAGCGAAACAAATCCCTACACTACTGGCCCTTTCAGCATCAACCTACGGAGTGTGAACCAATGTCTCACCCAAAGTAGTATGGGGGGATGTTGGAACAAAGTTTCTAAACCCTGAGATGGTTGTGATGTCATTTGATCCCTTCTATCCCTGTTGTTAGAGCCTAGATCAACCTCAAGCTAAAGGAAGGTAGGTCTAGGGTAACATCAAACCACGCTTAACCTAGTAGCTAGCCCTACCAAGTCGAGAGAGGGCTCTCTCCTTATCAATCTCAATTAGGATATTGTAAATTAGGGCTTGAGATGAATGAATTTAATGTAGATTTTAGGCTAGGTATAGTAGCCCAGGGTTTCTGGTTTTATTTTTAGGTTTTGGTTGCTAGATCAATTGGAGAAGGCAGATTGGGTTTAGGAAATCAACTCAGGGATACAATCATGTTCTGTGGGCCAAGGTAGATAAGGGCTTATGTACTATAAATGGATTAATATGGTAGATCAAGAAAACTAAGGAGTTGAGGAGGGCATAAATAAACTATGAATCCTCTTCAAATAGTTGAAAACATTGAAAACCAAATGCATTCCCAAGACAAAGCACAGTAGTGTATTTTTTCCATTCACCTTGATTCATTTAGTTTTAGAAGAGAAAGATGGATTTGGATACATATAAAACATAAGAAAAGCTCATTACAAAGAAGAAAAAATACATAAACTCATTGTCACAAGAATCCCACAAAAATAGTTGTGAAACCTGGTTTTATTCCTTTCCAAATTGCTGATACAAATGTTTAATGAGTGCCACCACTTCCACCAAAGTCCAACCTTTACAAAGGACTGAAAAGAAACATGATATAGACATCCAAACCACTTGTGCTATCCATCAAGGGTCGAATCCAAGAGATAAGGGATTGTTTCAACCATATCTAAACTGGGAACAAGAAAATAGGCAGTGGAAGAGCTTGCCTCTAAAACCAAGGAAACTGATACATCCAGTTTTAAACCACTTATCATTGATGTATATACCCCCTCATGTCATCTTACATCAAAATTAAATCATATTACATCATTTACCATGAAAAATTTACCAAGAAAGGAAGAATAATTCAATTGCTGAAGAAACTAGGTGAATTTTGACTTTTAGGCAAAATTGACAAAAATTTGCCTGATGCGCAACGACTTGAGCCTGATGCGTAGTGCCACTTTAGGGAAGTTTTTGGAGGCCTTCCTCTCATCGAAATCAGTCCCAAGATAGCTTGTTGGAAAGCTCTATCTTTCTTGTTTTTGTAACATCTTGAATTTCCTAATTTGGGGTTGATGGTCCCCTTCAAACATCGATTCTCCCAAGACTGCTTCTTGTGGGTTCAAAAAGTGGTAGAGATGGCATTGTTTGAATGTGTTTTGCCCTTTTGGTGGCCAAGATCTCCTCCACAATTGATGAAAATTTCTGGGTTTTCTTATTTTTTGATGCAAAATCCAAATATATAAGCCATTTTTCAAGATGATGGACCAATTCAATGCGTAGCATCGGTGGCACTGCGCATTATCCGAAATTTCCTGTGTTGCCTAATTCAAAAAATTGGAAAATGACAAAATTGTTTCAAAACTTGCCCAATTTTGGCTCAAAGATGCATCTGGGTTACTTTTTTGGGCTAAAGTCACATCAGCCAAAATGTTGAGCCTTTCATCCTTCTTTTTTCCTTTTAAGGCCCTCCTTAATCTTGCCTTAAGGTGCTTGGTCCTCTTGTTGCATATTCTATTCCGGGTCAAATAATGGTGGGCCATATGCCTTAGCATCTTGTTGTCTCTATTTGCTTTCTTTAGAAGGCCCTTAAGGTGGATATTTACCCTTTCAAGCCATATCTCTCTCTCATGATCCACTTAGCCCTCTCTAAATTAACTGACAAAGCTTGTATCTTGTCCTCTTGCTTCTTGATGATCATGTCTTTTACAATCCTTGGATCTTGAGCATCCAAGTCAATGACATTAACTCTCTATGTCTCCTCATGGTCAACAAGGTCAAAATATCTCTCCATTGTTATGGCTCTGAACACTTTTGGTTGTATGGACAATGGTGAAGCGAAAACAGAGTGGAGGAATGAAGTGGACAAAGTGTATGGAGGGGTATGTGAATATATGAGATGTAAATAGAGTTTAGGGAATGTGAACGGGATTTAGGAGAGAGGGTAGGGTTTTTAGGGGAATAGGTAAGGTTTGTATGGAGTAGGTAGAATAGGTTTTGTATGTGGAGGGTTAGGGTTTTATGTAGAATAGGGCTTGGGAATAGTGGGATGTAGGGATTAGGGTTTGGGCATTGGAAAAAATAGATGAAGGGAATAATGTCTAGGGAGTTAGGGAAGGAATTAGGAGATAGGTTTTGGGAAAATTGATTTAGGGCATAGGGTTTTAGAAGGAGAATGATAAATAGCTATGGTATGAAATGTATAAGGTAGTTTTAGAGACAAATTAGGGTTTAGTTTTTGGAGAGGTATAAACCACCAAAAATTCATGTAAACCCTAGTTTCAACTGAAAAGAGGCTCTAGTTACTTGATAGGAGATGACATGAGGAAATTATAGTGATTGAAGATGATTTTTAGAGTTTTGGAATATTCATAGCCCAATGCGCATCACCTCCCTGATACACAATGCCTCCCTGATGCGCAACGCCTCCCTGATGCGCAACGCCTCCCTGATGCGCAACGCCTCCCTCCCAATGTGCAGTGCCATTGTTCCTATGTGCAGTGCCAACTTAAAGGAGAGTTTTTACTGCCTTCCCAATGTCTAAATTTTGTGTGTGGTAGCTTGTTGGAAATATTTTCGAGTCTAATTTCTAGAACATCTTGAATTTTTCAATTTGGAGTTCATTTTCAAAAGTCAAATCTCCCAAGACTGGTCAAAATGTGCAGAATGAGGTTTATTAAATGCAGAGTGTTGTTGAAGTCAACTTTTGAAGGTCTTCCTCAACTCCAAATTGAGCTCATGATAGCTCATTGGAAAGATATCTCTCTCTAGATATCATTTAAATCATCAAGAAAGTTATTGTAACATCCCATCTAGGTGAAATCTTGATTTTCCCAAGGTCACTCCAATAGTGCATCAGTCCTCCTGAGGCCAATGATGTTTTCGACATTTCTCCCAAACCATGAAACTTGTGTAAAAAATAAAAGAGGTTTTATTCTTGGGCAATGATGGACAAAAAAATTTCTCAATTTTGTCAAAATCATCTTTTATTGCTTAGAAACATAGTTTGAAGAAACCTATCCCGATATGTGGAACAGGGGATTTGTAGAAATGAAAGGGATGAGGGGCTTCTAAATTATTGAGAAAACTTTTGGAAGTAGGGAGGGATGTTAGGAAGTATGGGAAAGTGGTTTTTCAAAGATTGAGTGAGGGGAAGGGGTCCAAAAGGGAAAAACACAGGCCTATCCTAGAAAATTGTCAAATTGTAACAATAAGATAGGGTTTGTGGGAAAATGACGAATTTGAGGGATATCAATGATGGGAATTGTTTAAGAAGGTATATTAGGGATAGGGGAAGGTGTATAAACATTAGGACACAAGTTTTTTTTATCATTTTCCCATCCAATAAAAATTACCTTCAAAACCCTAGGAGAGGGAAATGGGCCTTACCCAAGTACAACTGAAGCACGAACAAGGTGTAAAATGACCCATTGGAACCTCAAAATGATGATGACAACTTTTTGAATGATGGTACACTTAGCCGAATGGTGACATGGATCAACACTTGGAAAACTTTGGAAAAAAAATCCTAGACCTAAGACCTGGTGATCAAATTTTACTTGAAGACTCACTGAAACGTGAAAATTTGACTTTCACACCCTAAGACCACTTTGTAAGAGCATGTTTGATCCTTGGTGGTAGGCTACGAAGACTAGAACTAACATTGGCCTTATTGGGGATGGAAACTCCTTAGAGGCGTCAAGAACCATAGACCAAGTGCCTCATCCATTGGGCAATACGGTCAAACAACTTCAAACCCAAAACAACTCATACCAATCCAAAAACATATACATATTGCAACCCGTACATAAACAAATACTAAAAACTGCAATGCTATCTCAGGCAGCTTGTTTATGTACAAATCTAACCTACTTTGCTACAAAATTGATAGATCAAGTAACGCTATAATGCTAGATCAACCAATCAAGTAACTATGACAAGGATGCTGCTTGGAAGTGCTTGAACTAGGACACAATTGGAGATGCTGACAGCCATCCATGCAGAAACTGAATTTGGTTGTGTGAAAGACAATCTAACTTATCATTCAAACTGAAAAAATACTCCATATATGCGACAATAGGATCAAAGAAACCATACTCTATTTGTTTCCCTAACTCCTCAACACAGACCTCCAACTGCAAATTGTTAATGCAAACATCCACATGCAGCTCTATTGTTTCTTGTTTTGAAGGAGGGAGAGTTTCCAAGAACTTTTTGGGATATTGGATTTCATATGATTGGATCTGATCATTTAAATACTGAATCTCCTTCTCAATTTTTTCAACAACTAACTCAAAGAAACTAGTTTTAGCTTTAGGAGGAAACTTCAGATATCTCAAACATTGAAGCACGGTAATGAAAAATACTTCATCAATTTCAATATCCACTAACTGATCTCTAACTTCTTTTAAAACTTCACAAAACACAAGGTTTGCGAAATACCCTACCATTTTATTTTAGTGCATGAATGGATCAATGAGTGCTAGAATATCTCGATTAAGTTGGAGCTGCCAAGTGAATGTTTCAGCCTTCATATGTGTCTGACTGTTGTCCACCATCAGCAATCAGATCTGCAACTTGAATGATCTTTCCCAGGGAAGATCTCTCACCTCTTCCTCAGTGTATTCGCCACTATGTTAGCACTCAGAATTAACCTTAAGGCTAAGAAAGGCAATTATGAGGTAACCACAGACCAAGCTTAACCTGGTAGGTAGCCCTACCAGGTCGGGAGAGGGCTTTCTCCTTGCCAACAAAGTGTGGCTACAATAAATAAAATCTTAGGCTAGATATGGAATGCGGGCATTTGTTTGAAATGTTTTGGGTTGAAACAACAAGAGAAAGGATGATTTTGGACTATGGAGTCGATGCCAGTTTCTACCAGCAAACTTGGGGCAAATTAAGTACCATGTTCAACCAGATAAAGATTGTGAATGTGAGTAGCATAGGGAAGAAACCCCACTACCCTGCAGGCATCAAACAAAGGATGGATCTGCAATAGCAACTTTAGATGAAAGAGAATAACGAGGTTTCTCAATAGAGCATCTAGCAAAGGATGAATTCTGCGAAGACAACCATTACAACAAAAAAATCATCATGAAAGGAGCATCATTACGGATGAATTCCTAACATATCATTTAGATAATGTTGAAACAAAGAAGAGAGAACATAATGTGTAAGTGAATTACATGAAAAACATATTGAATGATAATATCGTGATGGATCCCAGGTCCAAAGGGCAGAAAACTGCTTTATTAAAATGATATTTAGGAAAATTTTACATAATGCCAAGCAGCCTCTCCGCTACCAAAATCAAACATCTACACTATGAAATTCATAAAATATATACATTTTCTCATCCTTGTACTAAGGGAATTGAGCTCAACCATCTTCTTCAAAATAGAATCAGTTACATTAAACTTGGACCGAATTTCTGAAAATGGGTGTTGAAGATGAACTCGTATCTCCTAAACCATAGCACCCGTTACAAAACTACTTTTTTTTTTTTGTAGATAAGGTCATTTTAGAGAAAAACCTCTCTCAAATTTTGGAAATTCATTTCCAGTTGCTCGAAATCAATGCCACAAAATCATCTCTAAAACAGAAAATCATTAAAAATTTAAATCTGAGAAAATGAGCTGTAAAGATCTAGTCACATATCCAAATTCACGACACCTGTGAATAAACTAAAAGAGGTTTTTGTTTTATGGATACTTATTAACAAAATTTCTTTGGGTTTCTCAAAATTACTTTCCATCTATTGTAAAATGGCACTATACTAAAATGACTAAAACAGTAAAATAACTGCAAAATTTGTTTTGTTTTAATATAGGCTTCAAATATCACTTTATATATCCGACAAAGTAATACTTGTGCATAAGAGGAAGGAGTTTTTTGTTATTTGGTATGTGATGGACAAAATCCTTTTGTAAAATTCCTATCCAAACTGATTTTTTTATAAACTTGTCCCTGTGTGAAACAACTGACCTCAAAACATGCATAACTAAGAATCAATCATTGATTTCGACCATATCTTCTAATCCGGGAGCCGGTTACAGGAGTGTGATATACCATTGGAAATATCTTTTCGAGTTGCTCCTAATGAACACAGTTGTGACATATTTTGTGTTGAATATCATGTGCAAAACATCTAACCAAAACCAAAAATAGTAAGAGCTCATGTTGATCCTTGGTGACAGGCTGCGAAGACTGGAACTAACACCTGCCTTCATGTAGGTTTCTTCTAGGGCTTGTAAGAAGAACCCTTTAATCTGTCCTTTAATACCTCCATGAAAGGGTATGATCGACCTTCGTGTAGCCCTAGCTAGATTCTCAAGTACTTTTGCGTTGCTATGGCAGCGTGCTGTGTAGATTCCCCAATTAGTCTAAGTGATTTTCTTATCTTATCATATAATTAAAGTTAACATCATGTAAAAAGATATCCTTGATCATATTCAGCTATCTAATGTATTTGTATTCATTCACACATCATATAAGCATAATAAAGGAAATTTGTACATAACATATCAAGATACAATAATAGAAAAAAGACACATAAATTGCAGAATATCTTTCTTTATTAATATCTTCCAAGTGTTTACAAACTATGTCCACCCTATGCACACAGCTACAGGGGTCCACGCACTCAACTGCGGACCTATTCCCCAGGCCGCTGCACACTCAGCTGTAGAACCTCTACCTACGCTATGACCCAAGACTTAGAATTCTTACTTCAGAGATATGACTCTCTTACATTATTCATCATTCTATGTCCCCAAAACTACTTAGAGCTTAGCTCTTTTTATATAATCCCATGGTCTACTGACCATGGGTAGAACTCTTAAAGCTGACATCACTTTGCAAAACTAAGGGCGGAATACCTTTTATGACACATAACACCTTTATTCTCTACGACCACAAAATGCGGAGACTTTCCCATTTTATTACAAAATTTAACTCAAACATGGGCTTTTAGCCCCAAAACTACCCTTGAGGGATCCTGCTCCCAACATGAATGCATGCCTATATGATAAAACTCTTGAGGTATTTATATTTATTTTCCTTAATGTTACCTCATTCAAACTCAAGGATTTGTTGATGGAAATATTGAGTGTATCCAATGAATTTTGAGCAACTTCCCGCACTTGAAATCCATGTACAATTTGACCATGTTTCTTGTGGTTTTCTCAATTTCCTCGCCATAAAACTATAATGTGCCCTGTACTCTTGGGAATTTCGTTATAACATATGTAATATGATATGTAGGGGGGATTACAACATGATATTTTTACTTAGAAATTTTTGTTACCTTGATCCTCTACCTAGAACTTAATCAAATTGCTTCAACACATCCAGAACATGCAGAACTTCATCTACAAGAATCTCAAAAGTTTCCCAACATCTATTGCATGCATCAAGATTTCATCATAAGTCAAGACCTATCCAAAAACATTAATTCTTCTACCAATATCCAATAGTGTGATAAGATATAGTTTAACATATGGTGACAAGATTATGATCTAGATTGACATCAATTCCAATGTATGACCTATAATGTCAACAATATCCCCCTTTGATGTTGATGTAAACATCGTAAAAAAAACCAAGAAATTCTCTCCCCCTTTGACATCAATGGAGAAGGGGCATACTAGAATGAGAGAGGTACTCCCCCTGAACTTCTCAACACTAAGCAGACTACAAAGCTAATTCAAACTAATTTTTTTAATAGAAAATGATGTTTCTCCTATAAGATAAGTATGTGAAATAAATAACTCAATTGCATAATATGCCTCTCATGCTGACCATGCTCCCCCTAATCACATATTGGGGTTGCAATCATATTCTATTTTTATATTGTACCAATACTTTTTATCCTCTAAAATAAGCCTCCTTACTAAGTGCAGGAGACTAATAAGCTTGTGACCAAAGGTGTACAATATATAAAAAATTTCATTGGAGAAAACACATGGCTATAATATGACCCTTCTATAAGAATGCATCAAAAATACATGTTGGACACAATGTGTCTCTCAATGCAGCAAAAGATAAAACAATAATGGCTTATAAAAATTAACACCAATAGTAGGCTCTCTGTAAATTAATGGAAAGGGCACAAGATAACAACTATAGATATCAAAAACATGATAATTTTATCATGACATAGTGAAAACAACATATCAATCATGAGGCTCAACCATATAGAAACATACTTCTATAGGAACAATTATAGTTCTGGGAAACAAATCAATAAGCAAAAAAACCATCACTGGTAGCAGATGAGTTAATACACCAAAAATATTATGAACACCATGAATGAGTCATCAATTAAACAACCCACCAAAGAAGCAATGTAAGGGAAATAATATATACAACAACAATAACATTATAAAATTTTGTAATGAACCACCATGAATATCTCATGAGCTCATCATATATTTCACTATTAGGATCAACACATTATCTACTCATGAGCTCAAAATCCTAATTAATAGACACATATCAATAATAGCTAGATACCCCTCAAACTATCATAAGTCCTTCAATAAGCCAATGACAGATAAGTGCATTCCCTTTTTTTCTAGCAAGGTACCATAATGCCAACAATGAGTCACTCAAATACTAGAGCCATATGAGATGCTACCCTATTTTGGAAACCAAGAAAATACGAAGAGAGGTGCGCTAAATTAGTATTGTAACAATTGTACCAATTTCAAGGTTTTCTTTTTATAATAACACAGTAAGAATCCCTTTCAACAATAAGAAATAAATACTTAAGGAGTCAATGGATCACGAAAAGAATAAGTAACTACATCAATGTTGCTTACCCATTTTATTAATAGGGTAAGCCACAACTTGCAAATACAATGTTATCAATATGACCTGCATGAAGTTCCGACTTCCTGATTTATCAGCAACAACTAAATGGAATACAACCCTAAGTATTCTCCAACACTCACTCAAAGGAGCACAAACCCCTGATCAACAAGCTACAACTTGCTTTGACACTCATTGTTCCATCTTTTATCCATTGTCACACTTGGATCAATGACTTCCTTCTCTGCTTTTCTAACCAACAATTATCTTAGTCACCACTCAAAAACACTTACAACAATCTCTGGCTACCATGAGCACCATACCAACATCTCGTTGCACCAAAATCTCTATATCAAAAAATTGTGTACATTCTCCTTAATCAAGCCTACATATAAAGGATTTGGGTTGATATTTTTGGCTCCTCTTTATTTTATTTCATTATTGCATGCTTCCTCATTTTTTACTTTGTTCTATTCATCTCAGTGTTATTGAAATTTTCTCCAAGCTATCTAATATCAACATCCATTCTTTGTAAGTTAAACTAGTTTTTTCTACATATTTTAGCAATTCTTCCTTTTTAATGGGTTTTAGAAGTATTCATCTATTTTTATCTGCCTGTTATATTTTGGTTTAACTGCCAAAACTGTAGTTAAACTAGCACTTCCTCTTTTTTTCTTTTAAGTCCCTTTTGCTCAACTCCCTTACTAGATTTTCTACCATATCCCTAGTCTCTACAACCACAACTTAATACATTCGGCATTTAGCCCTTTTGACCCTTATGTAGGCCAATTTCTTATATAAATGGCTATGCGTTGTAGATCATGCTTCTACGTAAAGCAACCAAGCAACTAGCACTTAGTCACTTCGAGAGCCTCCACAACTCTTTCATTTGACCCATGTGTACTTCTAAGAGAAATGACCAGGGCTACGGATCATTTACATTTCTAAATTACCATGCCTCATGCTAAGGCTAGAGCTCCCAAGCTCAAATATGTTTTTAATTAATTGAAATTATTAAGAAGTTACGAGATTCTGAATTACGGTGATGGACCCACATTTTATTGTCGTCATACCCTGTTGAAAATTCCAACAAGAAATGCTAAAAATAGCACTACCATAAATAGTAGTTCAGGTACCAGTGTTGGACATAGCAACAAGAAATGAAAAATGAAAGTGCTAAAAATAGCATTGCTATAAATAGCATTTCGGGATGGATTCTTATTTTAGTTAGTCCCTGAACTAAAATAGTGAAGTAAAATTTGAATTTGATCTTAACAATTGTTTGTAAAATAATTAATTAATTCATCTTGAGTTAATTAGTTGTAGAAAATCAAACATGAAGTCTATGTGGGGACATGTAATAGTTATCCCATTAATTGAGGAATTTATCCCTTAGTTAAAGAGATAAGGATGAGTTGTAATTTGAGTTGTAATTAGCTAGCTCAGTTAACTGAGTTAAGTCCAGTTAGATTAGTTCCAATAGTTTGTGGAATTAATTGTGAGTTCATTTAGTTAATGCTTTCATTCATGTAACTACCACTCTCAAGATAACTGAATATTCTCTCATAAATAACTCATGTATGTTAGTTCAGTTAGAGACGCAGTTGAGATCAAAGGAAGGGATAGTGTACTATCAGTTGGAGGATTTTTCCTATATAGGGAACTCATGCATGCAAAAGGAATTATCTCCTTCAGGTTTGGGCAGTTATTTTAGAGGTCATATTAGTGTGTGAGGGATTATTACACATAGGTGGCAACTTGAGGACTGAGGAGAAACTGCACAAGGAAATATAAGGCTTGGAGGGCAGAGGAGAAGGTTTGTGAGAAGCCTTTGACTATCGATGAGTAGCAGTGAGGGATTGTACTGAGAGTTGGATAGCGTGTGAGCTAAATCTTTGTGTAATCCTGAGATATTTCCACTTGTATGATAATACAAAGATCGGGGTTTTTAGCTCAAGCTTTCCCCAGAGTATTCTTCTGTGTTCATGTGTGACTGCTTTCTCATTCTCAGTTATTATATGTGTTCTTATTGATCTTTCTCATATTCGATTAAGCTTTTGCAAAGTTTGTAGTAGAAGTAGATCTTGTAATTTTCTTTAGTATATTGCATAATCTATTGATCTACAGTGGGAAATTCTACATACCCTTGGTCCTCAAATTTCCTCAAGGAACCTGTACTTGGTGCTAAGGTTAGGGCCCTTCTATCCTGGTGCATACACTTTATGCCTCATTGCAAACTGTCAATGTATGTCCATCGAGTCGAAGTGACTACCCAATCCATGGTAATTGGTTATTGTTGTGCCACTGTGGATTGATTTCTACTGCTTGGAGCTTTTCACTTGTGCTCCCGTAATAAACCTAATGCACTTTTACTTACAAGATGAGATGTATCGTGGGGTCCTCCCATTACAAGAAGATATAATGGAATGACTCCCTAGGCTTAGTCAGTTGTCAATGTGTCCTGGCTCCTGCCACTTGGTGCTCTCTCTTAGTGTCATTTTAAATATTTGGGCTCATCCTGCAGGGATGGTGCCACCACAATGTCACTCCTGTCATGTGTTGACCTATGAGTTGTGACACATGTCACCTAGAAAGGGACCAGTTGTGTGCCCAAAAACCCTAAATCGGCTTGCCACATGTACATGTTGACGTCACCACTAGCCACTCATGTGTTCCCACTAGTCCCTGTCAACGAGCAGAGAGAAATTGTTATGAAACCAACTCACAAATCGATAGATCAATGACTTAAAAATTATCCTCTTCAAGGGGGAAACCTCCTTTACATTAAATAAATGAACAATTTTTGGATGATACAAATTAAAATACCTCATTTGTATAGTGGGATTCTACGGGGCATAAAAATATCAATATGGGGGCTACATGTGAACAACAATAACAATAAGGGGGATACACTAGTATTATAGGGACCTATCATACCCCTCTCCTTCAAAAAGGTGTTTCCCTCAATGCTTGAGTAGTTTTGGATGCTTCTATATAAGATTTTCATCCTCCCATGTGGAATCTTCAGTGGGTAAGTTCTTCCACTTAATGAGATACTCTGAAATTGATCGATTTCATAGTTGTGAGGTTCTTCTTTTCGTGACTCTTTCGGGCTCACATATGATTTTTCCTTCTTCGTCAAGTTCTGGAGACACTGTTTGAACTAGAATATTGTCACCTATAACCTTATAAGCATGGAACATGGGAAACTGGGTGTACTTGGAAATATGTAGGCAGCTCCAATTTGTATGCCATAATACCAATCATTTGCAAAACCTTGTAAGGACTGTAGTACTTGGGTGATAATTTATTATCCTTCTTAGCCTGCTTGAGAGACAGTTTCTAGTATGGTTGTAGCCACAAAAATACCCAATCACCTACCTCAAAAATTCTTTCACTGCAATGTCAATTTGGCTATTGTTTCATTCGATTTTGTGCCAAAGTGAGGTTACCATTTAAGAGTTGGAGAACTTGTTGTTGACGTTCCATGTGATCTTCCACCATGGAAAATTTTAGGGGCGAATGTTCACCCTTAGGTGAAATTGAAGGGTTTTAAATTTTTAGTGGGCGAATATTTTGTATCATAGTACATTTTTACAAGTCACCTCAAATAGCCCACCTTATTTTAAGGGAGAGGGTAAAAAGGGTAAATTTAGCCCTTGAAATTAGGAGTTACAACCTTCCATTTGCCATAATTTTCAAGAATAGGTTTTATTTAAGTGAATCCTATGGGCCAAATACCATATTTGTAAAAGAGGTATGGTAAATTA
>APFE030186951.1:215841-229220 GCA_000404065.3 Pinus taeda | reverse complement strand
ATAAATGAGAGGTATGGTAAATAAATAAAACATTTTTTATATTTACTCCATAAGTCACCTTATATACATGTAAGGGTGTAAACAAATAAAAATATAAATAAAGTGGACGTATGGTAAATAGATGAAATAAAAATTATACTTACTCAAAAGGTATGGTAAATAAATAAAAATATAAATAAACTAGACATATGGTAAATAAATAAAACCTCTTCTTATATTTAGTCCATAACCCTCTTTCAATTTATGAAGGCTCAAAAAAGTGGTTTTACTTAAGTGAATCCTATGGCCCAAATACCATGGGCTAGATTATTATTAATTATTCCATGAAAAAAATATTATTAACCCTAATATTAGTATTAGTAAAAATAAAATTGGCACATGGTATTGACCCATGGTATTCACATGGAATGTAGCCTATTTAAATGGGGGAATTAAACCAGCATAGATCCATCTTTACTCTCGATCTACTAAGCCTCGAGAGAGGGATTCAAATATCGTGATATGCAAACTAGCCATAAAGTGAAAAAAATATTTTGATCCCTTCTTTGGGGCTTGGTGAATAAAGAGTAAAATGGATGTTGTAATTATAATGTATGTTAAACATTTTACCTTGGTTAAAATAAAAAATAAAAATAAAAAATCAATTATTAATTTTATTAATTTTTATAAATTACTAATAGTAATTTTTAAGCTCTAGGTTTATGATAACCCATGGTATTAAACAGGAAATTCTGTCATCTTAGATCCATCTTAATTCTGGGTCTACCAAGTGCTCAGAGGGATAAATAGATTTCATGCCCCTAAGAGTGGTAAATGTGGAGTTAATATGAATATAGGTTGGTTTTTTATGATAATGAAGATATGAAATAGACATATGAAATTATATTGTAAGAACATCTTAAGGTGAATGGTTAAAGCTACATTAGTCACTTCACAAAATTTAGTAAAAAATACCAATATCTCCATTAATATTGGTTTTTAACTTTTTCTAATTTAACAAAAAATATTCAAAACAATGAATCCCTATCACTCTTTCCGCATCACCCTCGCAGAATATTTCTCACCATTTTTCAAACATTCTCAATATGTTATCTTCTTGAAAATTTTTAGGTATTGATGTTGGATTAGTTGTTTGAAAAATAAGATGGTTTGTACAAACTTTCATCTTCTGTGCTATTCTTAGTTTGTCATAATTATTTGTAGGGGTTGGAGCCACTACACCATATTTTCCTAAAAGGTGGAGATTGTTCACCAAAAAGGAAATTAATCTACATGTTACAACGTTGTTAAAAAATGAGAGAGCTATGAGGGTAGTGAATTATGCTAATAAGAAATTTAGATTGGGAGAGACGTAATTAAATTTTATTATTTAATTGAATATTTCCAATTAAAATAATAATAAATCTACATTTATATATTCATATATTGATTGGAAGGATTCTCACAATTGTTACTTTTCTTTCAATTAGATTCCCCTTCAACACCCTTTGGGATACCTAATACTTTCTTATATAATATAGTTGGGGCTTGCTACTTGTTGGCGTGTTGGGTGTAAACAAACTTGATGTGTTTTTTTTTTTTTTATCTCGCAGTTGGAGTCTATGGAATAAGAAAGAAATTTGATAACTTGAAAAAAGTGGTAGCTTGACAAAAGTTGTAGAGAAAAGATTAATCTCTCCTACCTTGACATAACTCATTGTCAATATCAACATCTACAAGAACTTTGTTGTGGAATATTATCAAAACTAATAGAAGGATATGAAAGAGTGTATTATAAGAACATTGACAAACACGACCACTAAAACTTGGAACATTGTTTGTAGGAAAAGGAAATTATGTTTCTTTTTTCCAAACATGTATGCTAGTATATTAATGTTTAATGAATATGTTTTCTTATTATCATATATAGTTTCATACTTTGACAAAACATTCTCCAAGACTTCACAATTTTTTATTATTCAGTAAAAGATTCACCAAGATCTACAAGATTTTATAATTTAGTGAAAGATTCTCCATCATTGTATAAGATAATATAATCTGGTGAGAGATTCGCCAAAAAAATTATATATACATATTATATTATTGATAAAATCGCCTCTCATTTTTCCTATGTATCATGGAGATTAGTCCATTTATTATACATATAAATTTAGGGTGGTTCTTAAGATTTTCCCTATCTTCCACTGTTTTCAACTTAGATTTTTCTCTTAAAGATGATGTGATGGTTGGTGGATAATATCCATAAAGTGCCATAAATGGGGTCATTTTTGTTATAGTATGCAAGAAAGTGTTATACCACCATTCAGCTAGAGGTAACTGCTTGACCCATTGTGCTTGTGTGTCATACACAAAGAAAAGAAGATATCCTTCCAAACATGTGCTCACTATCTCAGTTTTCCCATCATATTGAGGATGATAAGATGAGCTATGAGCTAACAGGGTATGAAGACAAGAAAATAATTCCATCCAAAATTTTCCAGTAAAAATAGGATCTTTGTCATTTACTATAACATTTGGATTTCCATGAACCTTTTGAAATGTCTCTATAAATGCATTAGCAAATTTTTTGGGTTTAAAATGATGAGATAATTCACAAAAGTGTGCTACTTGGTAATTATATCAACTACCACCATGATGACACTATTTCCTTTAGACTCAGATAAACATGTGATACAATCCATTGATACCTCCTCCCAATGCTGACTTGGAATGGCTGAAGGTTGTAGCAGACTTGGGATGTTAACTGCCTGAACTTTATTTTGTTGGCAAATCAAAAATTCTACCACAAATTTCTAAATATCATATTTAAGGCCATCCCCAAAAAATCCTTCTTTGCCCTAGGGTAAGTTTTTAAAAATCCTGAGTTCCCTCCTAAGGGAGAGGTGTGCAATTCAAAAAGAATCTTTTGTTTGAGTTAGGAATTATTAGAAAGATATGAGTGATCTTTGTACTACAATCAATCATTTTTCCATTTAAATGTATAAGATGTACTCAAATCTTGCTGCAACGTTTGAATGAGTGAACAGACCTCTTCATCATTCATTGTTTTGGTTATCCACTGAAATTGGATAATAGAAATGGCACAAAGAAATGCTTCCAAATCCTTATCCTTTCTTGAGAGTCCATATGCAACAACATTTTTCTTCCATTTTTAATAGATGATTTCAAAGTCATAACCCAACATATTTGTCACCCATTTTTCCTGCTCTTCTGAAGATAATTTGTCTTCCAAAAAGTCTTCAAGAATATCATGATCTGTGTCTACATTGAAGTGTCTTCCCATTAGGTAAGGTGGCCATTTCTTTAGTGCATGTAGTATTTCCAACATTTCCTTCTCATAAATAGGTTTGTGTAAATACTTTCCTTTGATTGGACTATTTTCAAAAGAAACGGGTCTTCCTTTTTGCATTAAAAAAACGCCAATTTCATTTCCTAAAGCATCCCATTAAAAAATAAAATAAAAATTGTGAAGTCTGGAGTAGCTAAGATCGGTGCTTGGGACATTTCCTCTTTAAGATGTTCAAAGGCATTCATTTCTTCTCTAGTCCAATTCAATTCATCTTTCCTTAGTAATGATGTTAAAGGTGCCACTATTCTCCCATAATTCTTAACAAACTTGCGATAATACCCTATCAACCCAACAAATCCTTGAACGTGATTTATGGTTGTGGGGATTTTCCATTCCTTAATGGTTGTAATTTTGTCAGGGTCTACCTTGACACCTTCACGAGATACAATATGGCCAAATATTCCACTTCCTATACTCCAAAGAAAAATTTGGAGGTTTTTTCATATAATTGTTTCTTTGCTAATAATTTTAGCACCCTCTCAATATGTTGAACATCATCCTTCGAAAACTTGTCGTAGATTAGTATATCATCAAAAAATATTAACACAAATTTTCCAAGGAAGGGTTTTAAAATGGGATTCATCAAACCTTGAAATATGGAAGGTGGATTATTAAGGCCAAAAGGCATGACCAAAAACTCATAATGACCCTCATGACCTCTGAATGTTGTTTTCAGAATGCCTTCAGTCTTCATTCTAATTTGATGATGTCCTAAATGAACATCCACCTTGGTGAAGTAAATTTATCCATGAAATTCATCCAACATTTCATCAATGAAAGGAATGGGAAATTTATTTTTAATAGTGAGCTTCTTGATCTACCTATAATCTAGACACATGTGCCATGATCCATCCTTTGTATGCGCCAATACTATTGGAGCAGAGAAAGAACTTTGACTAGGTTGAATTATACCAACCTCTAGTATTTTTGCAACCATATATTCAATTTCACTCTTTCAGGAATACATATATCTCTAAGGTCTGATGTTGGGAGGAACACTTCCTAGAATGAGGTGAATCACATGACCATGATCACGGATAGGTGGGAGACATTTTGGAGTCTCAAACATCTTAGAATGATTTTCCAAGACTCTTTGTAGATCTAGAGAAATAAATGATTTCAATGTTTGAACCCCTAGTGAGCATAATTGTGAAATTATGCCTAATTGTTCTCTCCTGAGAATCTTTTTCATGCCATTAGAGTTGATTATATTTTCTGGCTTCCCTATGATACCCCTCAATTCAACTTCCTCTCCTTCCCAAACATAATTCAAGAAAATCTCTTGAAAATTGAAAGCTATTGTCCCCAAAGCTTGTAACCATTGGAATCCTAGTACAACATTAGCACCACCCATTGGAATTTAAATCATTGGACTATTCATTACATATTCGCCCATGGTTACCTTGATATTATGGCACTTTCAGAGAAATTTATATTTCCTCCATTTGCAACCCTCACTTGACACTCTGGTGTTGGATATATTAAGAAATTCAATTCCTTGTAAATATTACAATGAATAAAATTACGGGTACTACCTGAATCAATCAACACTATTACCTTTTTCTTCTTGATATAGCCTTCTATATTGAGAGTTTGAGGAGTGTTAATTCCTACTAATGTATTACAATATATGGTCATTTATTCTTTCTCCCGGGTTGGTTCATGGTGTATATCCTCCTCTTTTGATGTTTCTTGTTCCTTTTCTTAATCCTCTTTACAATCTATGTAGAATAATTTTTTCTCATCACACTTATGACCTTTAGTATATTTTCTATCACAAATGTAACAAATCCCTTTTTCTCTTTTTTCCTCCAATTGTTGTGGTGTCAACCTTCTAGGTTGTGGAAGACTAGGAGAAACAACGCTTCCATCCTTTTAGTTATGAGTGGTGGACTTCCTTGTTGCTATAAATTTTCTTTCAAATTTTATTTCCTCCATGAATTCCTTCTCCAATGAATGAGGTTCCCAAAGGAGAACCTCATTTTGGCTATTATCTTTTAAAGTCCCTATGAAGACATCAATCCTATGCTCCTCTAGAATATTGGTTACCCTAATATTTAATTTTTGGAAGTCTTCAATGTGTTGCACCATTGAACCCTTTTGTTTTAGATTTATGTTATTTCTCTTTGTATCTTCATAATATGCTATCATTTCATTCGTAAAAATTAACCAGGTGAAAAGTGGTTTACAAGAAAAAATCCATCTATACCATAAAAAATAATTGGGTTCTAGATATAAATATGCAATATGTACCTTTTGTGAGTGTTGCACATCCTGTAGATAAAAATATTGCTCCATCTATAATATCCAAGTTACCAAATTCTTACCATCAAACTTCGTCATATCTATCTCTAGAATGTGGTGGTTCTTAAACCCCAAATTGGAGTCTCTAAAACAATAATTCATATTCGTTTTGTCTTCATCATGATTTTCATGGATTTACTTGTCACCATTGGGAAGCCTTTCTTCTAACTTTGTGAAACCTTCCTTCAACCCTTCTATATTGACATCCATCATTACTTCCATGTCTGGTTTTAACCCATCATTCAAAACTCCCACATACCTTCTCATACCATCTATCTTAATTCCCATGTCCCTTGTATACCATCTATCTTATCATTCATCATGGCTTCCAATTCATTTTTTGATACATTTTGCGAGAGCGAAATTTGTTTCACTTGGTCTCGTAAATTTGCTATATCATGTTGCATTTCTTCATCTTCTTCATGCGTCATAGAAGATATTTATTGTTTCTTGCTAGGAATGTCCATTCTTTGTTTCTAGGAGTTCTCGAATCAAACAGTGATATATATATGCAAGGAAAATTTTAAGGATGGAAAATTTTCTTGAAGTTTAGAAACATTGGCGAATCTCACTAATCCCTAATATGCAAACTATAACTTTTTCAATGATATATTTGTAAAATTATTCAAATTTATAATGATTTATCATATAGCCACTATATAATGTTGGCGATTTTTAAGGTAAAATAATTTTATATTCTAAAATTTGGGCGAATCATCTTTTATAAAAATTGGAAATTGGCGAATCGTTTTTTGGAAAAATCATGGAAAATTAGCCGACTGGGCGAACATTAGCCCCTAAAATTTTCCATGTATATATGCTTCAATATGCCATTGAATCACTTGAAACTAGTTTTTCAAAAAAATGTTATGCAAAACATACTCACCTTTTTCTTGTGTTTTAGGAGCTTGATATTGATGTTGTTGTATCTATGTAATTGTGAATCTCCAATATCTAAAATTTCTTCTTGTGGTATCTCTATGAGTCCTATTTCCAACCCAAAAAGTATGTCAATATTGGATTCTTCAAAAAAGAGTTATGCCAAGTCTCCCAGGATGACTTGATTGTGTGCTGGTTTAGTAAAGCGACGTTGTACGGGATGCCACATGTCACTATTTCAACCTTCAGCCTTGAAATTGCTACACAAAAAAATGTAGCCCATGTAGTTTCAGCTACTTTTTACAGAATTCAAATCCGATGATTGAAATGAAACATATGACAACTTTCCCTAGGTCACATGTTTGAGACATAATTCTAAAGCCCCCCAAAACCCTAATGTCCTGAGAACATATCTCTAAAAATATAGCGAAATAAGATTTGAAACTTTTACACAAAGTTCTATAAGATTTCAAATCCACGTGGTAAGACTTTCAGCTTCTGAAGACTCGTAAAAAAGACGTTATAGCGAAAATGCCAATATGAACTATTTGAAAAAGAAAAACTCTAGAATCCAAAGCTCTGAAACTAAATGTTATGCAACCGGCTCACAAATTGATAGATCAATCACTTAAAAATTATCCTCTTCAAGGGGGAAACCTCCTTTACATTACATAAATGAAAAATCCTTGTATGATACAAATGATAAGACCTCCTTTGTGTATATAGGAGTCTAAGGGGTCACAATATAATGAAAGCCTACATAACAATAAAAATGTAAGGGCACAAAAATAATAATAGTGGGCTTCTACGAGTCATAACAATAACAATATCAGCATGGGATTCTTGAAATTCACCTTCATATCAGCTGCAAATTCATTGTTCACTAAATCTGAATTACTTTAAAATTAGATATCATCAACATATACTACCAACACAATGAGTTTTCCATCCTTTTATTTGACATGTAGGTTGTTGAAAACTACTCCTCTTTTGAATCCACAGTTGATCAGATAGTTATCTAGCTTGGAACACTGATATCCAGGGGCTTTCTTTAGACCATACAAAGCCTTCTTAAGTCTGCATACCTAATCCGCTTTCCTTGCCAGTTGAAAGCCTTCTAGTTGCTCTATGTAAACTTCCTTGTGCAACTCCCCATTTAGAAAACTATATTTGACATCCATTTGATAGATTTTGAATTTATTAAAACAAACATATGCAAAAGACATTATTATTTCTTATAATATAAAAACAAGAGAAAGTATCATCAAATTCCATTACTTCTACTTGATCATAGCCTTTGCATATTGCTGTAGTGGCTACAACCACCCTCCAAAATTTTTCCTTAGCCTCGTTTTGGTGCCTCCCTTCCAACCTTCATAGCAACTTGCCTTCCTTCATCAAGTTCATAAGCTTTAGTGTCTTTCTTACACAAAGGCAGCCTATTGGTCACAACTTGATCCATTCCACTCACAGGCTGTTCACCTGGACTTGGTCTAGCTGTAGGCTGAGAAACTTCCCCTTGAAAATTGCACATTTCTGGAGGGCAACCAACCTTCCCTCCAGAAAATGCGCAATCTCTCTGGCAGCCTGCTGGGCTCTTGGATTACATAATCTTGCCTGCTAACACTCCCCGTAGGATTTGAAAAATTTTCCCCAGCAAGGCTGCTCAACCCATAATTTTCGGAAATTTGTGTAGAAATCAGCGGCTCTACCTAGAAATTGCACAAATCTCCTTGGCAGTCAGCTCAGCTCCTAGCCAGAAATGCACATTGTTTCTCCATCAATCAAGTAGTCTCTTGCATGTGTAGGTGAGTTGAATGATTCCCTCCGGGACTAAGAAAAATAGACTTGCATGCATGGGCTGCTTCAACCAAGGCAGCATGCAAAGGCATCCCATGTTTCAGGGATCTATGTTAAGCAGATGGAGGTTACATGTAAGGAACAATTTCAAAACCTCCCTCCAAGTGTCACTTCCCCTAGACTTGTGGCATGCTTGTCACAACCTTGATGTTATCAAAACTCATCAACTGAATGATGTAGAGCTCATTCCTCACACCAACCTTGCATCTTTGACATCCCACATCACATCTAGGAGTAATCGGCACATTCATCTAATTTTTTTTTGGGTAAGCCCACTTCCCATGCCTTGTGCTGCATCTTTGTCACTTTTTGTGTTTTGGGAGTATTGTTTGCTTGATTTCTTTGAATACTTGCTGTCATTTACATATATACTATATTTTCCTAGCTCTATTTCAGTTTTCGTTGCTATTGCACTACTGTCGCATGCATGAAAGTGTTTTGCACGGGCATTCCCCCAACCGACGAACTGCCTCCCCCACATGCACGTTGATTTGTTTGTTGAATATTTCATTCGTGTTTTGCATGCACTGTCAATCACTTCTACTATCACTTAGTGTCGACATGAATTTACTGTCTTAGTTTTCTTCATTTGCCCATCGGTGATTCGAGACAACCTTTGCCTAGACTCTACCCTCACCAAGGCTACATTGCACAATCTTGGGAAGGAAGGCTCACCTTCCTCTCCATATTTTCACATTCGTGCCCAGCAGTAGCCTCCAAGATTATTTTACGCATTTCTAGAGGATAGTGGTTGCTTGGCCTAAAACATTTCACAAATCTATCCCTAGGCCAATAGTCCTTCCCAGCTAGAATTGCCCAATGTGCAATCTGAGCAGTGAGCAGCCAAACTAGACTATGCATTACACAGTTCTAGTAGTCAACATGTCTCCCAATAGCCCAAACTATGCCTTGTACAATCTTGGTAATCGGTCTCCCAACCTCCCAGTCAAAATTGTGTAACCTTCATCATCATGCACCCAGGTATGTTGCAATTCAGTTGTCATGTTCATTTTGGTTTTCAACTAACATATTTCTTGGGATGAGTGTTTCCATGTCTCTAGGTATCTAAGGTGTGCCTCTGCCTCTCAATAGTACAGGTAAAATTGTTTCCAGGATAGTAGAGATGAAGACACCATTCAAAGCACACTTGGGGATGCAGTCGATCAAGTGTCCATGGAATTTCCTACCCACGAAGACATCAATTTGTTCGTAGACAAGGACATCAGGATATGACAGTAGCAACATCACAATGAGTAGCATCATGAACAACAGCTGAATACAACATACCGAATGCAACAAATGCAAGAGGAGCATTGTTGAAAACATGGAGGCAGAACAAGGTTGCAAGCTCAAGCATGTCCATTGATGATGAAAGCAACTTTGGAGACTTCAGCTATGCAGTGACGACGTGACATGAAGATCGCATGAAGGCAAAAGATGGAACAAAGAAGGAGTTGCATGTGTTGAATTATCAACTCAGGAAGAACATGAAGTTGCACAGATAGATGAATGAATTGCAACACGAACATGAACAGAAGTGGGCACAACATGGAATCATTGATGAAACTGTGCCCGTACAAGTTAAGGATCCATCCCAGTAGCTGACACAGAGAAGACATGGTGAGCGGTGTTATTGATTGCATGCAATGGATTCAACATCATGCATATTGTAGAGTGCACACATGAAATCCAACCCATTCAACACACTCACCAAAGCGAAGACAAGAAGGAAGTCCAACTAGGGTTTAACATGTACTTCGACAAGTTAATGTGCATGACCACAAGCACACACTTGAAGATTAGCATGGAAAACATGCATCAATGTGTTGCTGGTTCAATAGTACCCAAGAATACCATGTGCATGTTAGAAGATGAGTTGGATGAATGGGTCAAACCAATGCACCAGTTGCAATGGAGGCAAGAGTTCGCTTCAACAAGATATCACCATCAAGTGCGTGCACACCATCACAGACAACCAAGCTTGGCATCATCTCACCACCTTCACCATCACAGGCATGTCAAAGAGTTGATCTCATGAGAGTGGACCGAGTGCCAGTGATGTCTTGCAAGGTTTTCTCAAGCCATGTTGTCTCACATGAGTACATGTGCATTGTAATGTTGAGTCATGTAAAGTGTCAGTCAAGTGTCAATGGCTAGATGTAATAGTGATAGAGTAGGTGAAGAGTCATGAGGGTAGTTGAATTGTCACAAAGGGAAATGTCAAGCGTCACCCCACCCTTTGCTATGAATAGACCCTCATAACTCATTGTAGAGGCTTTTGGTCAGCCAAGCTTATGAAGCTTAGACAACGTTGCAACATGCCTTGGCTTCTCCACTGCACGGAGCTAGTTCATCTCTTTAGAGGAGTAAGCAGATGTGGCTGTAACGTTCCACTGTTGGGGCTAACAGGTTTACATGGATGTATTGTATGATTGTGACTTACACTTCTTTATATAAAAAGAGCCAACACATTTTCATTCATATGTTGTTATTGTAGTTGGACTGTTCTGGTTTCCTTAATGATATATGTTTTTTAAGTTATGTATTTGTGTATGAACTGATTTATATGCAATTATATGAAACTTGTTTTTAATGTGTTGTATATGTTGTTAATGTTGTTCCGTCCCTGTCGACTGTGCTGCTGGACACTGGACAAATCTTTCACTTGAACCTTTCTATAACAACTGTTGCACTCGTCTCGAACTGATCCATGAGTGTTGTACATGTTATCTTACCTTGTATGTTGTGACTGCCACATCTGAGTGGATTGCTTCACTGGAAGTTGTTCATGTCTTTTTTGCATTGTGTGTTCCTTGAAGAGTTAAACTAATCCCTTTCAACCTGGAACTCCCCTTCACGCTCATATCCCCTTTATGTGTTAAAACCTCTCATACACATTCTTTGACTCACTACATTAGTCACACCCTTGCTACTGATAGAGTTATCTTACTTTCCTTTGTGCAACATCTCGATCAAGGCATTACCTTATGACCCACTGCTGGGACTCCTACACCAAACAATCTAAGGTCTAATTGGGAATTCTTACCGTGGAGATCCCCTTGACATGTTGGCTAGTCCAACATCATCAAAATTTCTGGTGCTAGAAGGAGGGCCTGATGACAAGTTGTGTCCTCTCATCCAATTTTGAACCTTTGCATATCTTTCATGGATTCTTGCACTCTTCTTCCCCCAAGGTGTCTTTAAAATTGTGAATATTGTTGTGTGTGGAGCATGATTGTTCAGAGGTCTTTGTTTCAGCCAGATGTATACCCCAGCAAGTTTGTACACCCCTCCACACGGGGGGGTGTGGGGGTCTGGGGGGGCCGATCCCCCCTGGCTGGGGGGTCCAGGGGCCAGTGGTCCCCGGCGCTAAAAATAGATGTAAATTTTCCTTGTAAAAGTATAGTAATTTCTAGTCAATCTGACCATTCATTAGAAGGATGATCTGACGGTAGTACTTATGTTTAGTTTAGGGTTTTTTTCCCTAGAAGGAAACCCCTCTCTTTGTATGAGGGCATTGTATTTGAGGTTTTTATAGATGTGTATTCTATGTGTGAGCGAGAAACATAGAGGTGAGACTGTGAGAGAAAACAGAGGATATTACAGCGGATTTGCTGGATAATAGAAAGGAAGGACTAGCTGTTCGGGGTGGACGTAGCCCAAACTGGGTGAACCACGTATATCTGTGTTTCTCTTGTTTCATGCATTTTTTGTGTTTTCTACAATATTTTATGTGTTCCATTGCTCCATAATATATAATTTTCTAGCAACTGGTATGAGAGCCGAAGGTCTATTTGGTTGATAAACGCGTAGGAAAGAAGGGTTCCTTGTTCGAGTGGGAGCAATGGCAGAAGATGGTAAGTTTAGGGTTTAGAAATTTAACGGCCAAAACTTCTCATTGTGGAAGATGCAGATGGAAGATTATCTGTATCAGAAAGATCTATACCTACCATTGGGGGGAAAAGAAAAGAAGCCGATGGATATGGAAGATGAAGAATGGAACCTTCTCGATAGAAAGGCACTCGGAACAATACGGTTGTGCCTTGCAGCGTCGGTCGCCTTCACCATTTCGAAGGAAACAACGACATAGGGTTTGATTAAGGCGTTGGAGAAACTATATGAAAAACCCTCAACCTCAAACAAGGTATTTCTTATGAAACAATTATTTAATATGAAGATGTCGGAAGGTGGATTTGTTGCAGATCATTTAAATGATTTTAATACTGTTACAAGTTAGTTATGTTCTGTAGGGGTAACCTTTGATGATGAAGTTAGAGCTCTATTATTCTTGTGCTCATTACCAGAAAGTTGGAATGGTTTGGTAATGGCCATTAGTAACTCCGTTTCTGGATCTAGTACTTTAAAGTTTCATGATGTTGTCGGTGCTATCCTTAGTGAGGAAATGCGACGGAAAAGCTCCGATGAGACATCGGGAAATGCTTTGAGTGCAGAGTCTAGAGGAAGAAAAATAGAAAGAGGAAAGAGCTCGGGATATCGCAGTAAATCAAGGAAAGGCAGATCCAAGTCCATATCGGGGACAGTGTGTTGGAAATGCGGAAAGAAAGGACACCTAAAGAAAGACTGTAGATCTCGGAAGGGAAAAGAAGGAGATTCACAGCAAGAAAACAATCATGAAACAAATGTGACAGGTGAGGTGTTACAAGATGCTTTGATTCTTTCTTTCGAAAATATTACTGATTCCTGGGTGGTAGATTCAGGGGCCTCATTCCATGCCACTCCTGATAAGAAATACTTTCATGACTATGTTCAAGGAGATTTTGGACAAGTTCGTTTGGGTGATGATAAACCCTGTAAAATTGTTGGAATGGTAAGGTTCTTGTAAAACAGCAGAATGGAAACCAATGGCTACTAAAGGAGGTAAGGCATGTTCCAGATCTAAAGAAAAATTTGATTTCAACAGAGCAGTTAGGCAGTGAAGGTTGTGTGACAACTTTCACAGATAAAGCTTGGAAGGTCACCAAAGGAG
>APFE030186951.1:195591-212394 GCA_000404065.3 Pinus taeda | reverse complement strand
ACTTGGGACTTAGTTAGGTTGCCTACAGGAAAAACTACATTGAAGAATAAATGGGTTTACAGGCTGAAGGAAGAAGATGGATGAAAACAGAGGTACAAAGCTAGACTTGTGGTGAAGGGGTTTGCACAGAAGAAAGGTATTGATTTTGATGAAATATTTTCTCCTGTTGTTAAAATGACTTCAATCAGAACTATTTTAAGTCTTGTAGCAGCTGAAGATTTGCATCTTGAGCAGTTAGATGTAAAGAGAACCTTTCTCCATGGGGATTTGGAGGAAGAGATATATATGCAGCAACCACAAGGATATGAAGTGAAAGGGAAGGAGAAACGTGTGGCAGGTTGAAGAAGAGCTTGTATGGCTTAAAAGAAGCTCCAAGGTAGTGGTATCTAAAATTTGACAAGTTTATGTCTGAACAAGGTTATACTAGATGTCACTCTGATCATTGTGTTTATTTGAAAAAGGAAAATGATGGCGACTATATTATATTTTTATTGTATGTAGATGACATGCTTGTGCAGGATCTAATATGTAGGAAATAAATGTGCTCAAAAGAAAATTGGCAAATTCATTTGCAATGAAGGATTTGGGAGCTGCAAAACAAATCCTTGGTATGAGAATCACTAGAGACAGGAAAAATCGCAAATTAACATTGTCTCAGAATGAGTAAATACAAAAGGTGTTGAAAAGATTTAATATGCACAATGCAAAACCAGTTAGTACACCTTTTGCTAGCCATTTCAAACTTAGTAAGGAAATGTGCCCAAAGACCCAAAAAGACATGGATTATATGTCTAAAGTTCCATATGCATCAACAGTTGGAAGCTTAATGTATGCAATGGTCTACACAAGGCCTGATATTTCTCATGCAAAGGGAGTTGTAAGCAGGTACATCAACAATCCAGGAAAGGAACATTGGATGGCAGTGAAATGGATTCTCAGATATTTGAAAGGTACCACAAATCAAGCATTATGCTTTGGTGGTTCAAACATTTCCCTACAGGGATATGTTGATGCAGATATGGAAGGTGACAGAGACAACAGGAGGAGTACTACAGGATATGTATTTACTTTTGGAGGAACAACTATCTGTTGGGTTTCAAAAATCCAAAGTGTTGTTGCACTTTCAACAACAGAAGCAGAGTATGTTGCTGCTACAGAGGCTAGTAAAGAAATGATCTGGTTATAAAGGTTTATGGGTGAATTGGGTAAGGAGCATGATAAGGGCACATTATACAGTGATAGCCAAAGTGCCATTCATCCTGCAAAGAACTCAGCATTTCATTCCAGGACTAAACACATACAGCTCAAGTACCATTTCATACAATCAGTGTTGGAAGATGGACAGTGGAAGCTGGAAAAGATACACACTAGCCAGAATCCTGCAGATATGCTAACAAAAGTTGTAACCAGGGAGAAATTGAGAACATGCTCAGTTTCAATTGGTATTCAAGGATGACGATGAAGATGAGAAATAGCCAGGTCCAAAAGAGGAGTCATTGTCCAGCAAATGAAGCAGCGATGGAGTTGCTACAATCATTCTCCAAGTGGGAGATTGTTGTGTGTGGAGCATGATTGTTCAGAGGTCTTTGTTTCAGCCAGATGTATACCCTAGGAAGTTTGTACACCCCTCAACGCGGGGGGTGCAAGGGGGACTTGTCCCCCCAGCAGGGGCTAGGGGGGCCAATCCCCCCGGCTGGGGGGTCAGGGGGCCAGTGGTCCCCCGGCGGGGGCTCAAGGGCAGTGCCCCCGAAGCTAAAAACAAATGTAAATTTTCCTTGTAAAAGTATAGTAATTTCTAGTCAATTTGGGCCGTTCATTAGGAAGATGATCTGACGGTAGAACTTATGCTTAGTTGAGGTTTTGTTTCCCTAGAAGGCAACCCCTCTTTTTATATGAGGGCACTGTATTTGAGGTTGTTATAGATGTGTATTCTATGTGTGAGCAAGAAACAAAGAGGTGAGACTGTGAGAGAAAACAGAGGATATTACAACGGATTTGCTGTAGGTTGTGTCTCTTCATTTTGCTGGATAATAGAAAGGAAGGACTGGCTGTTCGGGGTGGACGTAGACCAAACTAGGTGAACCACGTATATCTATGTTTCTCTTGTTTCATGCGTTTTTTGTGTTTATATTTCTATAATATTTTATGTGTTCCATTGCTCCATAATATAGAATTTTCTAACAAATATGTCTCCATCTCGTGGAAGCTTTTCGATTTCTTGTACACTCACACCTATGATGGTGAAGGTGAAGTGGCCTAGCCTAAGCACTTACATAAATTTCTTTCCATGATTCATGAGGAAGATGATTTTTCTGATGAACAATTTGGTTTAATGCTTACATACACACTTCATAAATCTCCATTCCATTGAGTGCTCAACCTACTAGCTGACACCATGCACTCATTTGAGCACTTCTGTGATCTTATTGAAGGTACGTTATATCATTTTGATCCAGACCATCTTGATCAGAAACTATTACAGCAATGGAGGGCTCTGCATGGATCCGTTATTGGTTTTTGGCAACGCTTCCATGACTTGTTGTTTCAAGCTCCGAGGAGCCAGATGAAATTTTCTTATCTCTGGGACTAGTTAGAGTACTTCCTGATGAAATATGCCCATCCCAAGAGAAAGTTTGAGATCAAACCTCGCTCAACATTCTTCATTGATGGAGCTGCATAATCCCATGTGGAAGCGGGCACTGTCTCAACTAACTATCCGCCTTCCTCTTTTTCAATAGCTCCACCACTACCCAGTGACCTTGAGGATCATGCTCACACACCTATTTTTCCTTCATAGCCTCCCAACATCAATTCACTCAATTTTCACACAGATTTAGTTGTAAGTCCTTCGAGTCCTCATATGCATTTTTTTCTATGACCTCTGTCTTCGCATGCGGGTGTTCCTACGGATGATGTTGTGTTGTGTTCATCCATTCCGATCTCTTCACTTGTTGTGAATGAGGAAAAACCCACTGATGGAGTAGGTGTTGGAAAACCAACATGCATTGTCATTCATGAAGAGTATGAGTGGGATATTGACCATCAACACTCGGCGAAGGATGACTCCCTTCCATTCGATCCCACTCTGTTCTTTCCTAACATTGTTGGCGAACCTACCATCCATGATTTTTCATGTGTGTCTTCATCCACGGATGCACCCATTGTTGATATTTCATAAGACACATCTTATGTTAGCCCATCATCCAACAACGAAGAGGACTAATCATTCATTGGAAACCCACTTGATCTTTCCTCTATTTTTTCTGGAAACACAGAGGGCGAACATCCTTGCTCATCAACTACCCCTCTGTCTGATTCATCAAAACATGAATATGTCGAACAACATCCTGAATTTTATGATCTTGGTTGTCGTGATCTCTTCGCCTCATCATCCAGTCATGATGTTGATTCACTCGTTGTTAATACATCTAAGCCACTAGTCTACAAAGATCCATCTATCAATGAAGTCGAAATCCCATAGATCGTCGGGGAACTTTACCCCGAGCTGATGGTTATGTTAGGCCATCGCTATCCTGAGGTTGGTTTCTCTTCTAATTAGGAAATTGTTCAAACACTCAAGGCTCCTCATCACTCATCTGTATGCACTCAAGATCAATATAACACTAGAAATTTTCTTCCTCCACTCAAACTATATGATCCCATTTATCATGCATTGGAGGAGTCTTACATTGAAAGCACTCATGCGTGACATAAGTTATCTTTGATTATTTCATTTGCTTGCATGTCATAGTCAAGAGTGTGCTTATGGTTCAAAGTTGCACATAGTGTCGCACAACACCATGATAAGTTCGCAGACTACTCATCATGCTTATGTCCTTTGGGCACTTTGAATCATGAAGTGTGGTTGTCTTCATTGTTATATCTTTCTTGCTTGCTGGTTCACACAACTGGGTTTCTCGCGAACCAAGCCTTCACCAATATGGGTCTACCAATGCATCGGTGGCTACATTAGAAATATCACTTCACATGATCAGGCCCATGTACTGTTAGTGCAGGAGTAGGAGTAGTGTTTTCTTTCAATTGTTTGCTTGCATTCTTGTTTTCTTACGTGCTTTCTTTGCTTGTTTGTTTACTTTCTTAGCTTTCACTTTTGCTTCTTCTCTTTCTTTTCTTTATTGATTGTTAGTTTGTTCGCTTGTTTCATTCATAGGTTAGTTTTGCATTAAACCATGTATGACTCCTGAAATGACCTGGGTAAAGTACAAGAGGGCTTGTGCAACTACCACTACTTGGTTATCTGTCATCTTGCCTCTATATGTTGAGCTTGTTACTTTAGTCCATGATACATCGACGGAAAATACATACTATTCAAAGTGAACCTTCGTGTAAACACAACGCTTGTACACTATCTAGTGTCACCTACTCTAGTTGATTGTTTTTGGGTTAACCCTTGTCAGCTCAATCAAGTTGAGTAAGGTAAGGGGGAAACCATAATAGGCACATTAGAGATATAATAAAATAATTCTCTATTGGAATGACCTCTTCTGCTCTCAATAAGTTGGGATCCCTCTTCTGCCTCTGAACTAAATAAGTGTTATGCACAGTGAAAAATGAAAAAATGAAAAGTCAAAAATTCAAAATGAATAAGGAAAAATAAGAGAAAGGCTTCCTACATAGAGAGGTAATGCAAGTAACTCTGTTGGGGTACTGACCAGACTCGTTGGCAGTGGAGCCATGCTTGTGTTCCTATGTGACTCCACAGGTGTACTATCGAAGCCTGCTAGTAGTGGAGCAACACGAGAGATGAAACGAAGACTCTGACAACTATACTGCTTATGCACCTATATACCCCTCAACCCCGATCGAAACAACTGTGTTTCCTTTGCTTGGAATGTGTGTCAATCAACCAAGGATTTGACATATGCTACATCTTACAATCAAGTTAGTGTGAAACCAAGATGAGGTGAAAAATGAACAATACTTCCGTATGTGTTAGACTTTCTTTTCACAAACAAGGTCCATTCAGAGAGCTAGAATTCTACCTATGTGTCATCAAGTGTTGTAGCAGCTACAACCACCCTCCAAAATGTTTCCTTAGCCTTGTTTGGAGCTTCCCTTCCAACCTTCACAACAGCTTGCCTTACTTCGTCAATTTCACAAGCTTTAGTGTCTTTCTTGCAAAAAGGCAACCTGTTGGTCACACCTTGATCCATTTCCCTCATAGGTTGTTCACCCAGACTTGGTCCGGCTACAGGATGAGCAATTTCCCCTTGAAAATTGCACATTGCTAGAGGGAAACCAACCTTCACTCCAGAAATTGCACAATCCTCTCCAGTAGCCTGTTCGGCTCCAGGATTACGCAATCCTGCCTACCAACATTCCCAACAGGATTTGTACAAATTTCTGCAACAAGGTTTCTTAGCCCAAAAGTTGTGTAGATTTAGGTATCAGTTAGATTCTCTACCTAGAAATTGAACAATTCCCCTCAGCAACCAGTGTAGTTCCTAGCTAGAAATGCACATTTTTTCTCCAACAATCGAGCAGTCTCTTCCATGTGTAGTTGAGTTGACTGGTTCCCTTAGGGACTAAGAAAAAAAAACTTGCATGCATGGGCTGCTTCTCCCAAGGAAACATGCAAAGGCATCCCATGTTTTAGGGATCTACGTTTAGTAGTTGGAGGTTACATGCAAGGATAAATTCCGAAAACTCCCTCCAAGTGTCGCTTCCCTTAGATTCGTGGCATGTGCATCACAACCTCGATGTTATCAAAACTAATCAACCAGATGTTGCAAAGCTTATTCCTCACATCAACCTTGCAGATCTAACATCCCACATCACATCTAGGAGCAGTCGACACATTCAGCCTAGTTGTTTTGGGGTAAGCCCGCTTCCCATGCCTTGCGCTGCATTTCTGTCACTTTTTGTGTTTTCACTTGTGGGGTTACTGTTTTCTTGATTTCTTTGAATGCTTGCTATCATTTACATATATACTAGCCTGTCCTAACTCTGTTTCAGTTTTTGTTGCTATCTCACTACTATCACATGCATGAAATTGTTTTGCATGGATGTTTGACCAACCAGAAAAATGCCTCACCCACATGCATGGTAATCTATTTGCTGAATATTTCGTTCATGTTTTTCATGCACTGTCAATCACTTCTACTATCCATTAGTGTCGCCATGCATTTGGTATCTTAGTTACTTTCATTTGCTTGTTGGCGAGTTGGGCCAACCTTGGCCAAGATTTTGCCTTCACTAAGGCTGCATTGCACAATCTTGGGAAGAAAGACTCACCTTCCTCCCTAAATTTGTGCATTCCTACCCAACACTACCCTCAAGGACTGGTTTGTGAATTTTTGGAGGACAGTGGCTGCTTGGCCCAAGAAATTGCGCAAATCTATCCCTAGGCTAGCATCCCTCCCAATTGGAATTGCCCATTGCATAATCCCAGCAGTCAACAACCAGAATGGACTGTGCATTGCACAATTCTAGCAGTCAACAAGTCTCCTAACATCCCAGACTGTGCCTTGTGTAGTATTGGCATTCGGTGTCCTAACCTCCCGGCCAAAATTGCACAACCTTCATGATCATGCACCCAGGTATGTTGCAAGTCCGTTCTCATGTTCAATTTTTTTTTGAATGACATATTCCTTGCCATGAGTGCTGCCATGTTTCTAGCTATCCTAGGTCTTCATCTACCTCTTAGTAGTAGAGGTATAATGGTTTCCAAGAGAGCGAAGATGAAGGCACCATTCATAGCACACTTGGGGATGGAGTCGATCAAGTGTCCATGGAATTTCCTACCCACGTAGACATCATGTTTTCTGTAGCCAAGGACATCAAGATATGACAACAATTGCATCATAGCGAGAAACATCATGGACAGAAGCTGAATATAGCATACCAAATGCAACGAATGCAAGAGGATCGTTTTTGATAACATGAAGGCGAAAAAAGGCTGTAATCTCTAGCAGGTTCATTGATGATGAAAGAAACTTTGGAGACTCCAGCTATGAAGTGATGGCACGACATGAAGATCACGCGAAGGTAGAATATCAAAAAAAGAATGAGTTGTGTGTGATGAAGTAGCAACTCAGGAAGAACATGAAGCTGCACAGACACATGAATGAGTTTCAATAGGGACATGAACAACAATGGGCACAACATGCACGCACTGATGAAATTGTGCCTGTATAGGTTAAGGATCCATCCAAACAACTAACATAGATTAGACATGGTGATCAATGTTGTTGCTCGCATGCAAGGGATTTAGCAACATGCATGTTGTTGAGCGCACTCATGCAATCCAACCCATTCAACACACTCACCAAGGCGAAGACAAGAAGCAAGTCCAACTAGGATGAACATGTACTTTAGCAAGTTCATGTGAATGACCACCTGAACACACTTGAATATCAACACAGACACTATGCATCAACTTGTTTCTGGTTCAACCTTACCCAAGAAAACCATGCACATGTTAGCAAATGAGTTGGATGAAGGGGTCAAACCAATGCACCAGTTGTAACGGAGTCAAGATTTCGCTTCAACAAGATGTCACAATGAGGTGCATGCACACCATCGTGGATGACCAAGCTTGGCATCAACTCACCACCTTCACCATCACAAGCATGTCAAAGAGTTGGTCGCGGCACAGTGGACCAAGTGTCAGTGATGTCTTGCAAGGCTTTCTCAAGCGATGTTGTCTCACATGAGTACATGTGCATTGTAATGTTGAGTCATGACAAGTGTAAGTCAAGTGTCAATGGTTTGATGTAATAGTCATAGAGTAGGTGAAGAGTCATGAGGGTAGTTGAAGTATCACAAAGGGGAATGTCAAGGGTCACCCCACCCTTTTCTATAAATAGTCCCTCATTACTCATTATAGAGGCTTTTGGTCAGCCAAGCTTCTGATAATACTATCTTGGATAAAGCTTGGATAGTATTGTAACATGCCTTGGCTTCTACACTGCACGGAGCAAGTTCATCTCTTTGGAGGAGTAGGAGGATGTGGCTATAATGTTCCACTCTTGGGGCTAGCAAGTTTACATGGATGTATTGTATGATTGTGACTTTCACTTCTCTATATAATAAGAGTGAGCATATTTTCATGCATATTTTGTTATTGTAGTTGAACTGCTCTGGTTTCCTTAATGATATACGTTGTTTAACTTACGTATTTTTGTATGAACTAATTTTTATGCAATTATATGAATTTTGTTGTTAATGTGTTGTATATGTTGTTAATGTTGTCATGTCTGTGTTGATTTTGTCGGACACCAGACAGATATTTCACATGAACCTTGATGTAACAATCATTGCACTCATATTAGACTGATCCATGAGTGTTGCACGTGTTATCTTACATTGTATGTTGTGATTTCCGGATTAAACTGGACTACTTCGCGGGAAGTTGTGCATGTTATTTTGTATTGTGTATTCCTAGCTGAGTTGGGCCTGATCCCTTTCAACCTGGAACTCACCTTCACCCTCATCTCCCCTTTATGCGTTAGAACCTCTCATACACCTTCTTTGACTCCCTACATCAATCACTCCCTTTCTACTAACAGAGTTATGTTAGTTTCCTCTATGTGACATTTTGGTTAATGCATTACCTTACGACCCACTACTAGGACTCCTACACAAAATGGTCTAAGGTCTAACTGGGACTTCTTACCGGGAAGATCCCCTTGACATTTTGGCAGGTCTAGCACCATCAACATGATAAGCCTCATCATTGGGTAATTATATGGGCCTTAATTCACCTCCTAACTTAGTCAAACCAACTATTTTCTTAACTTATTGCATACTTTTGATTATACTTTGTTTATGAGATGAGTTAGAGTTGGATATTTTGATTTGTGGTCTAATGTGCATTTAATGCAAAATTAAAGGATAAAAGCAGGGAATTTTGGCAAATACCAAGGTCAAAACTCAAATGGGACAAGGTAGAGGGATTATAGGAGGTAAATCCTCCTCATTTACTACCCCTCCATTCGAATATTACTCCATCAGTTAGGAGTGCAAATAGCCAAATCATGAGGGCTAGAACGTAGTCGAGCAAGTGAAAGACAAGCCATTAGTTTATCTCGAGTTTGGGAGCCGAGCCTCCTAAATTTTAAGGAAGTCATTGGAGACTTCAGATTTATAAGTAGAGAGGCCTAGGACCTTAGTAGAATTCAGATTTTTATTGAAAAACTCTACTCTATTTTCGATTTGCAAGACTTGTAACATTTTTTTGATGTAATCTATTGTTTGGAAATATGAATGAGTTTATTTTTGAGCCAACACTGAGTTAACTCAAACGAATGAAGCTCTTGGGTTAGGGCCCAACCCTAGCAGCCAAGGCTCCTCTTTATTGTACATGTATGCTAGTGTAGATTCATAACTTAATTGTGCATTTTCTTAATAGATGCATTTCCATTACAACAGTATAGATTAGATTGGTTGTGTGATAGTTTGCTTCCATTTGTTCCTTCTTTCAAGTAGTAGGTTATCAGGGAGAAAAACTATCACCACAAGGTTGTCAGCAGGTGTTTGGGCCTCACTTCCTCCCTCTAGGACCATGACTTGAGGAAGGGACCCTTCAGCAGCCCCCAGAAACACATATTTCTAGTTCTTTTATGAGCTTTGGGGTTTGTTGTGTTTGATTCAGTATTTGGTTTATGTTGCAAGGCATGTTTCTTTATCATATTTTTCCATCTCCATTTCTACAATAAGATATCACTCATGCTTTCATTCCCTTGAGCAACTTTCTTCATGCATAATATAGGCAATTGATTCATGCTTTTATAGTTTATGAAAATGTATCTTGTTGCATAGTTCTTGGAAGACACACATGTTTTAAGCAGAGTAGGTAATTTAGGAGGAGACCAAGACTTCATCACCAATATCCACCTTCCACTTCATCCACCTTAGCCATCCCTTCTTTCACCATCACCCTCACAATTTTTTCATCATTTTTCATCAAAATTCCCCTAGAAACATTGAGTGAATCTAGCCATCACTTATCTTGGATATTGACTCCTAAGTGCTCCTAGACCTTCTAACACTCCATTCCACCCATCACACACCTTTCCAAAGCTTCCCAACACCTCACAATTATCTCTCGGTTGTATCCTGTAGGTTTCCTATAATTCCTGCAGGATCATCCTGTAGGTTTCTATTACATACTGTAGGTTTTCTTGAAACGGCCGATTTTGAGGCCAAATTGATGGGAAACCTCTAGACAGTCAAAAAAATCCTCCTAAATCCCCTCCACGCCATCCAACCACTTCATAAACCTTCTAGCCTCCTCAAACACCTTCCATCCACCTGTCACATCCACAAGAACAATTAGTTTGCATACTTGATTTTTCCTAAAAAAACCAAAAAAGTGAAAACAGATTTAGTTTAGTTTATTTGCTTGCACATTAGTATTGTTTGATGCTTTTTACTTCTGCAACTTAGATAGTAGCATTTGTTTAGTGTTGATTTAGCAATTCTGCTTAGAATAACTTCTTAAATGTTTAACTAGGGTATCGTGTGGCTTAGCATTACATGTTGGTTTTTTTCCATTATTGTAGTAGAGTAACTCTCTTAGAGTAGATTTTCCCTTCTTTTGTCAAAGAATCAAGCTTGTTCTAACTCCATAGAAGTTTATCTTGGAACCCCAATGGTCTATCACCAGCTGAACAGTGACAACAGGCATAACCATCACTTTTACTTGTGCATACAACATTGTCACCTCCAAGTATGTACGAACCCCGGGTTGATAACTAATGTTGGTAGCCTAGGAGTTGCAGCATCCTTGATGCAATAGTGGTGCTCATCACAACACATACCAACCCGGTCTTGTTTCCTACCACTTCTCAATGTTCATTCAACTTATTACTGAATACCCACTTTGTGCCAATGAGATTCTTGTTTGCAGGTCTTGGAACAAGTTCCCAAGTCTGATTTTTCTCTGTCTCGTCCAATTCTTGATTCATGGCCTTTAGTTAACGTTGATCTTGAATGGCTTGAATGATATCCTTTAGTTCCTCCATGGAAAATAGGGAAACATGTGCTTATTTAAGGGTATTTAACAATTTTCTTCTTGTCTGCACAATAATATTTAATTCACCAACAATCTGATCAAATGGGTGATGTCTTTATGCATACCTTGGGGGATATCTTGCTTGAGGACTAGAGGGATCTTCCTCGCTTTCTTCTACATCTGCCTCATCATGCTCTTTACTGATGCTCACTATTTCATCAACACTGAGTTGTTATTCTTCGTTATCAACATGGTCATCCATGTTCACATAAATGTAGTCGATGCTTCTCTTGGTCACTTTATTATAACATCTTCAACCTTTCTTGTTGTGTGAATATCCCATAAAAAATCCCTTCATCTACTTTGGAATCTAATGTCCCAAGTGTTTCATCATTTTTCTTGGTGCAACATCTACTTCCAAAATTTTTGAATTGTTTAACTTTTGCAGGCCCGCAACACCACAACTGATAGGGATTTTTGACTCTATTTTTTCTCAGATGGGCTTTATTGAGAATAACTACTTCTATTTGAATTTCCTCTTCCCAAAACCTCTTTTGAACATTTTCTTCTGTCATCATTGATCTAGCTAACTATTGTACTGACTTGTATGCTCTTTTGACTACACCATTTTGTTGGGGGGCCTTTGCTCTTTTAATTTTTCTCTTGATTCCATTATGTTTATAGAATTCATCAAATTCCTTTGAAGTGGAATCACCTCCATTGTGAGACCTTATGCTCTTGATTTTGTAGTCAATTTCATTCTCACATGTTGCTTTAAACCCTCTAATTTTTTCGAAAGCTTCAAATTTCTCTTCGAGGAAGGCAACCCACATCATCTTGTTGAAACCATAAATAATTAACATGCAATATAATTTACCTATGGGTGATTACATTCTGGATGGTCCACACAAATCCATGTGTACTAGTTTCAATGGAATTGCTGATGATTTCTCCTTTACCTTGAAAGGAACTCAAGCTTTCTTTCCCAATTGGAAATAGTTGCATATTATATTCTTTAGTTTTGAAAGCCTAGGAAGGTCATTGAATGTGTTTTTCTAGCTTACCTTGAAAATCTGGTCAAAGTTCATATGTCCAAGCCTTTTTTTCCATAACCATATCTCATCTATCTTGGTCAAACAACATTTTTCTGTTTTCTCCTTCAACACATAGACATTGTTTTCTATTTTTACACCCTCAACAACTATTTCACTTGTTTTCGTGGACTTGATTTGATAATTTTTTGCTTTAGAACCCACATCATATCCTTGATCACACATCTGAGACACACTCAATAGATTATTTTTCATCCCAAAAACATATAAAACATTCTTGGCTTTACCTTTTCCATTTGATATAATAACCACTCCTTTTGCAATTATTTTTCGTGGAGCATTGTTTCCAAAGGTCACATTACCTTTGTCAACTAGTTTCGAAGCTAGAAACTTGCTTTTGTATGTTTTCATGTTCCTAGAACAACTATTGTTAAAATACAGATGACTCCAACCATTTTAAGTATACAAAGTGTTTTCATTCATAGAGACAACCCCCAGGTTGAGTCGAGACCAGTGTCCAGGACATATTAGTCAGTGCTTTTACATTTGACAAAAAATTATAGCACATTAAATATTTAATATTGCTCTAAAAGAAATTGATTTAGAACCTTCCACAAGATAGGAAACGCAAGAAATCGATGTAAATGATAACTCATAGGAATGTTAATCTTAAATTCACGGTGGTAAATCCTTATTTAAGTTTGTAGATTATGAGTTGTTTTAGGGTGTATGGTAGGAGAGATGGGTAGAAAATAAACTTGATACATATGGCTATGCATCAGAATTTAGAGTGAAATGAAAGAAGAAGAAACGTTAATGGGATGCAATTATACATGGAGCATGTTTAAGGACTTAGTTTTCATGTCCATACAGGTGTCATTCAATAGTATATGATTTAAATGAATCCAAAAATTCATGAAAAGCATGTCCATTAGCTACTATTACATGCGGTCTAAGAAGATTATTGAACACATATGTAAACACAAAAGATAATACATACTACAAACTCAATTGAGTTGGAATCACCAAAACTTTGTATTCATTTCCCATGAGGCCTACATTCATCAAGATCCATAATGTATTCTCTTAAAAACAAGAAGAGACTTCCAAAATTTTGAACCATTTCTTAGTTTCATATGAATGTTCTTATAAAAGCTCAGAATGAGAGCTCATTACAAAAATATTCCTTCTTGATTTCATAATGGTAACTAATAATGTCAAAACCTCCGTGTGCTATGTGGCAAAGTTGTACTTACTGAATACTAAAAAACTAAATGGAACAAAATAGTTACATAAGGGGCACAAGTAAAATGTTGTAATCAACACAATCGAAAATTTCTTCAAGTACGGTAGGCTAGTGGTGGAGGCTATGCCGATGGTTCCATGACTTGAACAACATGCAAATAAAAAAATTGCTCACATCCATGCCATAGTGTTAGAGGTGGATAAGGAGCTGAGAAGAATCATGATATGTGACCTTAATATTGGTGAATCCTCTTTAACTTAGCCTAAGAAGAAATATGTTTCTCACCATTCCCAGTAGTTGAAATTCTCTCTTCAAATAATTTACCACAATTTTCCCTTTGAAGGTAGCGATTTTCTCATGGGATGAACCTGCCTTTCTTTTGGATTCGACAAACCTATCTCTATACTTCTCCCAAGGGGGATGAACCTTTCCCAAGCTTTCGAACACCTCCAACACCTCACAATTAGCTCTTAGTTGTATCCAATAGGTTTCCTATAATTCCTACAGGATCATCCTTTAGGTTTCTAGTACATCTTGTAGGTTTTCCTGAAACGGCCTATTTTGAGGCTGAATTGATGGGAAATCTCTAGGAAGTCACGAAAATCCTCCTAGGACCCCTCCACACCATCCAACCACTTCATAAACCTTCTAGCCATCCTCAAACACCTTCCATCAACCTGTCACGTCCACAAGAACAACTAGTTTGCATACTTGATTTTGCCCCCAAAAAAAAAAAAGTGAAAACATATTTAGTTTAGTTTCTTTGCTTGTACATTAGTATAATTTGATGCTTTTTACTTCTCCAACTTAGATAGTCGCATTTGTTTAGTGTTGATTCAACAATTCTTCTTAGCATATCTTATTAAATGGTTAATTAGGGTATGGTGTGGTTTAACATTACATGTTGGGTTTTTTTCTATTACTGCAGTAGAGTAACTCTCTTAGAGTAGATTTTCCCTTCTTCCATCAAAGAATCAAGCTTGTTCTGACTCTATAGAAGTATGGCTTGGAACCCCAATGGTCTCTTTCCAGCTAAATAGTGACAACATGCAGAACCATCACTTTTACTTGTGCATACAATACTGTCACCTCCAAGTTTGTACTAACCCCAGTTTGATAAGTAACGCTGGTAGGCCAGGAGTTGCAGCATCCTTGTTGCAATACTCGTGCCCATGGATTTTTCACACCATTGCCAGGGATGTGTCTGAGTAGAATGCGATGACTACTTTCTTTTCTTCTATTTCTTGTCTTCAATATTCTGTCATTAGTTTACTTATGCAAAAGTAATCTAGTTGTTTCATCGATTTTGCATTATCTGCTTTCCTTTCCATTCTACAAGTAGAATTTTAATTCATCAAGTAGCATTTTCATTCTGTTAGTAATTTTCATTCAATGAGCAATTTCAATTCTGCAATTACTTTCCAAGTTTTAAAAAAGAATACAAAACCAACCCAAAAATATTTCCTTTCATGCCTCGTAGGAATAGGGACAACTTAGGGGAAATTTTGCCAAATACGCCCACTACATCCAATAGCCAACCTTCTCTCTTCTTCAGTGGCTATGAACTGGAGGTACCCTTAGGTGAGCAACCTGACATATTTGAAGAACCTGTTAACACCCAGGTTGTTCCCTATGAATCCCAAGGGAATACGGCCGGGGTAACTACTAACCAATCTTTGGACTACAGCTTCTAGCCCAGCTGTAATCAGAGAGGGCTCTCTCTGTAAGGTTTGTCACTGTTCTAGTGGAGTTTTTAGGCTAGTTATGAGGTAAATGTTTGATTGTTTTTTATGTTTGGTTGGGAGGATGATTCTGATAGTTTTTAGAGTGTTCTCTGCAGGTGAAACTAATCCATTGGGCAATGGGGTCTGTAGCTGTTGTTTCCTTGAGATCCTGGCTTGAGTGTTGCTGGAATTACAGGGCCTGTATGTATTTCATAAAACAAACTGTAAATTGTGAGGGTGAAATGAGAAACAACTAGCAAAGAGCATTTAAGAATTCTTCACTGAGCTAGGTAGTGGGAAAGAGGTCTATTACTTAGGAGCAATTACTTGAATTCCTAAAACAATAGATTACTGTGATGATATAGTGTGAAAGGTAGCAATTAAGAATTACACTTTCCTTACCATAACTGAAGAAAACATTTATAATAGCTTAGATTGAGTTCAGGGTAATCTGTGATTAAATCCTGAGACTATTCTTTTCCTTGCTATTAGATATTTAAAACATGGGAAACATGAATGATATATGAAAGATAACAAACATATAACAAAGAGTAACAAGAAAAACTTATTGAGTCATGAGATATGCAGGAATCCTGCAACATTCAGCTATACACCAGCAAGACATCAAGAGACACAGAGCTTTGGAAATTCCATCATCCTTTGTATTAATTCTCTAAAGATTTACAATAGAAGAGGAGCAGAATAGATATCAAAAGATTTCTTACATCCAATGTCCAACCCCTGCTAACAAATGCGAGGGGGAATATATAGAAGTCTATTACAAAATATCTCAGGTATTGAGTCATCTAAGAGGGAAAATATCTTCTTTAACTCGTACAGGGATTGCAGATGAGAAGTTATTACAATCTTTAATGACTTTAAAGGCTCTTAACTCCTGTCAGAGCAATTTTGACCTTTGGGGCTCACGGAGTCGGTTGAGCGCTTTGGCATAACTGCTGAATGACGTGGCTGTGAATCTGTAACTTTCTGTGTCTTCTCGGCCCTGTCACCTGTGACTGCTGATGCTGCTGTTGTGGCCGAGTACCTATGCTGAGTTGGCTCAGCCTCTGTCTTCATACTTGCTGATGTGTCTTTGTCCTGCTGTGTATGAGATTCAAAATGTTTGTTGAAGGCAAAATCGCAATTACTGACTTTGGTTCAACAGTAATCGTATCAATTCCTCCCATGTATCTGATGAAGGCAACTGATGTTTCAAAATTGACCCCATGGTCTCATCAGCCTCTGTATACTTGTAAAAGTGAGGGGGCTCATCAAATAAATGTGCAATTTCATTTCTAATAAAAAATAAATTATCTACTCTATCAAAAAGAATCTTCCCTGTTACTGGGCCTGCTTCTGAGGATGTACTAGGTGCCTCTGAAATCTGTGTTGCTGCAAAATTGCTTACTCTCTTGACATATTTCTCATGGGAGAGTAATTTTCCTGAAGGATCCAATAGGCTAGGGAGCCCCCTGTCCTGCAAAGCCATAAACCTGTTCTGAAATTTATTAATATCAGCTTGCATATCCTGGGTTCTTCTTTCCAGGGTCTGAATCAGGTTTCTCAGTGTCAGGACTCTTCTGATTAGGGAGATGGTCTTTGTTCTGTTTCCAATCCCCATTCTTACCAGCTGGGAACTTGTCCTGTAGTTCAGCACATCTATCATCTTAGTGGCAATCTCAGGCATACCACCTAGAGATGCCCTTGCCCTCTGCATTTCTTTACGTCCTCTTCCAATGAGTGCTACTTGCTCATATATAGCCTCAATATATTCCCATTGGTTTGTTATGGACTGGCCAATGT
>APFE030186951.1:160019-175069 GCA_000404065.3 Pinus taeda | reverse complement strand
CAAACATATATATAACAGAGAGTAACAAGAAAACTTATTGAGCCATGGAGTACACAGGAATCCTGCAACTTTCAGCCATACACCAGCAAGACATCAAAGACACAATGCTTTGGGAAATCCCATCATCCTTTGTATTAGTTGTCTGAAGATTTACAATAGAAGAGTAACAGAATAGATATCAAGAGATTTCTTACATTCGGAGTCCAACCCCTGCTAACAAATGCGAGGGGAAATATATAGAAGTCTATTACAAAATATCTCAGGCATTGAGTCATTTGAGAGGGAAAATATCTTCTTTCACTCGTACAGGGCTTGCAGATGAGAAGTTATTACAATCTTAAATGAGTTATAAAGGCTCTTAACTCCTGTCAGAGCAATTTTGACCTTTGGGGCTCACGGAGTCGGTTGAGCGCTTTGGCATAACTGCTGAATGACGTGGCTGTGCAGCTGTAACTTTCTGTGTCTTCTCGGCCCTGTCACCTGTGACTGCAGATGCTGCTGTTGTGGTCGAGTACCTGTGCTGAGTTGGCTCAGCCTCTGTCTTCATACTTGCTGATGTGTCTTTGTCCTGCTGTGTATGAGATTCAAAATGTTTGTTGAAGGCAAAATCGCAATTACTGACTTTGGTTCAACAGTAATCGTATCAATTCCTCCCATGTATCTGATGAAGGCAACTGATGTTTCAAAATTGACCCCATGGTCTCATCAGCCTCTGTATAATTATAAAAGTGAGGGGGCTCATCAAATAAATGTGCAATTTCATTTCTAATAAAAAATAAATTATCTACTCTATCAAAAAGAATCTTCCCTGTTACTGGGCCTGCTTCTGAGGATGTACTAGGTGCCTCTGAAATCTGTGTTGCTGCAAAATTGCTTACTCTCTTGACATATTTCTCATGGGAGAGTAATTTTCCTGAAGGATCCAATAGGCTAGGGAGCCCCCTGTCCTGCAAAGCCATAAACCTGTTTTGAAATTTATTAATATCAGCTTGCATATCCTGGGTTCTTCTTTCTAGGGTCTGAATCAGGTTTCTCAGTGTCAGGACTCTTCTGATTAGGGAGATGGTCTCTGTTCTGTTTCCAATCCCCATTCTTACCAGCTGGGAGCTTGTCCTGTAGTTCAGCACTTCTATCATCTTAGTGGCAATCTCAGGCATGCTGCCTAGAGATGCCCTTGCCCTTTGCATTTCTTTACGTGCTCTTCCAATGAGTGCTACTTGCTCATATATAGCCTCAATATATTCCCATTGGTTTGTTATTGACTGGCCAATGTTGCCCCAGATGACCCTCTTAAGCTCTGTTGTGACTTTATCCAATGTGAGCTCTTTTTCTAGCTCAACAATCCTCTTCTTAAGGGCCTTTACCTCCCTTTCCCTTTTAGGCTCATTTTGTTTTGATTTGTCATATTTTTCATTTATTTTTGCCAGGCTGTCCTGGGCTTGGCTCAGCTCAGACATCTGGGACTCTAGTACCTGTATTTCTTTCCTCATCTTCTGCATGTCCAGGCTTTCAGCCTGCTCTGTTGTTGGTGCTGAGGTATCTGGAGCTTCTTGCTGCACTTGTTGGCTGGGAGGGGCAGTGTCTTGAGGGGTTTCATGAAGGTTTATTGTTTCTGGAGGTGGCTGTGAGGTTGGCCCTGCCTCCTTCTCCTGCAATGCTGCTTCCAATGTAGCCTCTGACTCCTGCAGCTTTTCTTGTGTTTGAATGAGCTCCTTGTATAATGTCATTAGTAGGGAAGCTGCATCCTTTTCTTGCCTCTGCTAGGAAACCTCATCCGTTTGTGGGTGGAGAGTTGGTGGGATTTTCAATTTCTTTTTTATTGCTACCATATCAGCATCCCTTAGCTTGAAGACTTGTTGCACAGCCTTAACATCATTGGGGTCATGCCCAAACTCTATTATAATTTCCTCTAAGGCTTTGATCCTGTTATCCTTAGCTTGAGAGGAAGCCTTTTCCAACTCAAGCTGTGCTGCAGTATTGTTCAGGCTATTTTGCAGCCTGTAGTTGACCAAGGTCTTATCAGCCAAGGTGGCATAGACCATCTCACCCGTCTGTTTGTGGAGCTCAATCTAATCCATTGGGTGGATGTCTTTTGACAGGACCTCTAGATTGGTCCTGATGTAGTCTGTAGCTGTTTGTGGTTGCTGCACTGTTGGAGTGAAGTGGCTCATTGTCATCTTTCCCTCTTGCACATCCAATGCAGACATGAGCCTTTGTTGGTTTGAGGGAGCCATGTTCAGCAGGTGATTGTAGAGTTGAATCTTTAATGGTTCACTCCTTCTCTTTGCATCTTTGAACTGTTGTTTGATGCTTGTTCCTGCTCCCTTCTTCTGTGCTGAGGAGCTCACTTCTCCCAATGCTGCCCTGTCTTGCTCCTGTTGCAAGGAGCTGGCAGAAGCTTCCATGCTTGGCATTTCCTCTTCTGAGAAGGGATTTAACCTTTGTCTCTTCTCTGGCGATTCAGTGAGGGGAGTCTCCCTTTCTCTCTTTCTGCTAACTTCCTCCCTTTGAGGGGTTTGGAGGACGGAGGATTCAACCCTAGAATCCTAGCTTGGAGGTGCCATTGGTGTTGTCTGTTCTTTGGTGGCCATTTGGGCCTCTCCTGTTTGTTTTTCCTGACCCTGTTGGTCTCCTTGCTGCTGTTCCTGCTGGGGCTGCTGTTGTTGACCCTGTTGGCCCTGTGGTTCTTCCTTGACCTTTTCCTTTCCCTTGCTCTGCCCTTGGTCTGTGGTTTGCATTGCCTCTTGCTGTGTTGGAGAAGATGAAGCAGCTGCTCCTGCTTGAGGCTTTGGGAGAGTAAGTACCTGAGAAGGAGATTCTAAGTCAGCCATTTTTAACAAATGCCTTCTAGCTCTTTCAACTAGTTCTTCTTGAGTAACTAGCTCTTCCAGTGTGTTTCTTCTCCACTTTGGTTGGTTGGCATGTCTTTGAATGTGGAGCATGCTCACATGCTCATAGCTGGAGAGTTTGCATTTCTGCCGTTTCAAGGATATGGAGTTATTAGGGTCATAGGGCTTCCAAAGGAAGCTTTGTTTTAGGCCAAGGCCTTCTAGCATCCTGTACGCATCTTTCCATCCTTCTCTTTTGTTTAGGACAAAGTGGCCAAGTTGGTTTCTTACTTTAAGTTGTGCCTTCTTGCCCCTTCCTGCAAAGTGCACCATATCGGCATTGCCAAATTGCCTGAAATATTCTAAGGCAAACAGTCTCATAGGAACATACCTGGGCAATTTGTATGGGCGCAACTCACACCCATATATTCTGATCACAGTGAAGTGTTGGTAAAAGTACCAATCCCCTATGCTGTATGCACTGGATAGCTGCAGACTCCTCTGCATCTCATCAGATAGTCTTGGAGGGGGTGAGGTTAAGAAGAGAGACATAGCTGGATGGATGAACAGGTCTATGAACTCAGAGTATGTGTATGGAGAGTATGTGAGGATGTGGAAGACTGAGGTCCAGTATACCACTGACCTTGGGTTGCCTGCTGCATCAGTTCTCTTGATCTCAAAGGAGAACTTTCCATGTTGGTAGTACAGAATGAGATGATAAATGTATGAGGTGTATCTGAACACCTTCTCTCTGGACAAGTGTAGAAATTGCTCATGTATCTTGTCTGAGATGTATGTATCATAATAATAACAAATAGGGGTCTTGCCGGGTGAAAACATTGTCATCATCACTAATACAGTTTCCTCAATAAACTCTAGTGATTTGTACCCGAACACTGAGCTAATCATATATGCCAGGTCCAGACCCAGTTGATTTAGGTAGCCATCAAAAATGGGAGGGTGCAGCACTGTGTCAGAGTATGTGATGAATAGCTGATTCAGCTTTAGGATCTGTGGTTCTGTTAGTATCTTGGCTCCTTGGTTGATCAGGTCCAGCAGGGACAAGGGAACCAACTTCTTCTGGGTTTTGAACTAGAGCATTTCCCTGATGGCCTCTGGGGTTTTGTAAAACACTACTGCACCTTCAGGGTTAAGCACAGCCCTCTGCATGGGTTCATAGCAGACAACACATAAGTGAATCAGGTCAGGGAAATGGTTGACCTGAGGTAGCTTGAAGATTGGGAGGGAGGACTCCCAAATGCCTAGAATATCTGTTCCATCTTTATGTTTGGCTCTGAGCTCATTTAACAGATGAATGTGGAACTTGCATTTAGATGGGCTATCCTCTGAGATTTGGTAATCTAGGTCTGCTAAATCCTGCCACTCCAACTCTCTCTGGGGGGCATTCAGGGGAGTAACATTGAGGGCTACTGATGCCTTGGGAGTGTCCATGTCTGCTTGAATGCTATTTGACAAATGATGAACGTGCTATCCGAGTAAGGAAGATTTAGAAGAATGTAGGGTAGCAGGGTAGATTTATAGCAGAATAGAATACTGCTCGGCTCTCTAAGAAGGCTTTTTACAGTGTTTAGCAAACTTCTCTTTGATAATTAGGAGCAGGTTATGGGCTGTGGTTCACGACTGCGCGAACGGAGAAGGGTTTTTACTAAAAATTTAGTGCGAAATGGCTCTGCCAGTGAAATTTGACCGTTAATTCTTCAAGGGGGAGCTGGGTATGCTTGGTTTTATGGTAATTTCTTAAGCTTCCGCCGTGTTCAGGTGTTTTTTTAGAATTTACAGAGAATAAACCAGGTTGCAGGGAGGTTCACGGACAAATACCTATTTAACAAATTGCTCAGGACGGAACAGCAGTTGGGTGCACGCTCTGAACCTCTGTGGATGGTCTGGACTTGGTTGGTGAATTGTTCGTTGTAATGCGCATGCAGAGAGAGCAGAGGTGTTTTTTACAAAAAGTGCTAAAAACACGTAAAATCGTCAAAATATGGCTTTTTTGGCTTATTGGTGCGCTTTTTGAATGACGTCAACAAGTGGGTCTGGGTCGGATGACGTCATCAGGTGACGTGGCGGCCTAAGACCGGTCCACGGGGGCGGTGAGGTGGTGGCCAGGTGGACGAATGGAGGACAGGGTGCGTGGTCGTGGCGCTGACATAGGCGACAACAAGCTGGTGACGCAGGCGGACAGGTGTCTTCATATCGGGCCCCCTCCTATACGGCAAGGAATCTGTCAAAGGGGGCTCCGACGGAGTTTGGGAGCGACGCGTGGCTCAATGTGACATCATCGTCTGACAGATATCGGATGATATCTCTCGGACATCGGGGCCCCTCCGAAATCCACGATGACCGTTGGATTTGAGGCGCGCAATTTGATGGCTATCAGGAAGGGAATATGCACGGAGGATAAAGTCAATGGTGGTTATCTGTCGGACGTCGGGCCCCTCCGAAACCCACGACAACCGTCGATTCAGGAAAGGATTGATCGGACAGATATCGGGCCAGCAAGCTGCACGGCAGATAACGTCAACGGGCGGCTTAAAATAATAATATGTATCGACAACTGCGCCCGACGGGACCCTTTGGGTTATCAACGATTTTCAATGGTTTTTCCAATGTTTCCTTTGCAAAAATTAAATATACCCGACGACATTAGGAAAAGGCGAAAAACAAAGGTTTTTCGTGAAATTTTTCGCATAAGGCATATGAAGGGAAAAACTTAGGATAGGCGGGTTTGATAATTTTTTATGAAAAAGGCGCATACTAGCTCCCGACCTTAGGATAAGGCGGGGAAGGCAGATTTCATCAAATTTTTTGCCTTTTAGTGGTATAAGGGTGCACAAAGGGTTTTCTTCAAAGGTTTTTAGGAAAAAATAGAGAGTTGGCTAGGTAGATAGGTTCTGATAGAGAAAAGGGGTTAGACTTGGGTTCTTGATCTTAACCAGATGTTAATCCAATGCCCTAGTAGTGAAACTTATGGCTATAATTCCAAGGAGGGGATATTTATGCATTGTTTAGGGTTTATACACCATGGTGTTATAATAGTAGGGGAAGTGAAGCATAGGGAGCTAGATAATAGAGTTAGAGGTTAATATGGGGGAAAATGTGAATGAGGAACAATACTACTAAGTTTTCTTGAAAACAACTTAGTGTAAAGAGTAGATCAAAATGAAAATAACTTTACACAAGAAATGTGGTTTCTAAAGGCCATAAGAACCAACATAAAGCTTTGAGTCTCTCTTATGTACACAACTTGTGAAGGGATGTTTAGTAATGAGTGGTAAACAAAGGGAAAAAGGGAAGTTAGACATGCTCCACTGTGTTGTTTTTCCTGTGCTTGGTTAGCAAAGTTGATCTTGGAGGGAACACCCCTTCTGCAACCCCATCTACCTACCCAACTATTTTGCCTAGCATTTTTTATTTCTTCTTGGAGGGTTCACTTGGACTTGCAAACCTCTTGTGTGCCTTTTCTTTTCCATTGGCTTTTTTTCTTTCATTTCCTATCTAGCACTACCCTTATTTCTTCCAAGGCCCCAGATTAAGCAGTTGGGAACCTTAGTTTCTCTGCCTAACCACTGATCTACCAAGATTAAATAGTTTGGACAGATTTCTTTCTCTATTCTACAACATAAATTGAAAATATGGCATGATCCAGATTTGACTTTTGGGTTATCCATCAAAACTTTAATGGGCATGAAGGCATGTACACACCTTGTCTTTTCTTGCAAATATGGAACCTTTGTAGCAGCAAAGTAGAGCATATTTGGCACTTGAATTTTCCAATCATGAAATATGAAACCTATTGGTATAGGTATCCAACAGAACCTATAGGGGAAGAAGAAGAAGAAGAGGAGGAACCCATTCCTACTGAACCAATGAATGAAAATCGAAATGACAGAGGGAATAGAGAGAGAGTTAAGGGTGCCTTCCCCATTATGGAAACCAATGGGGACACTAAGATGAAAAATATAAGACCCTCTGCCCTACCTCATTTCTATGGCGTTACCACAGAGGACCGCGACACTTTCCTATTTGAGTTTGCTATTATATGCAGAACATATGACTATACAGATGATGAGAAAAAGTTAAAACTATTTCCATCTACCCTCAATGATGGAACACTGCGCTGGTTCATGGGTTTACCTGGAGATAACATCACAAGTTGGGCTCAGATGCAGAAAGCCTTTAACAACAAATATCAAGAATATTGTTTGTCAAAGGATACTAAAGAAGAAATTTTCCAGATGACCATAGGCCATGATGAATCCTTATAAGACTACGAAGAAAGATTCCAGCTCAGTGACAAAAGGGCCAGGTGCACACTTGAGCCTGAGTCACTAAAGTTGGTCCTCCTTCAGAGAGTAAGAGAATATTTTCTGGATACCTTACATTTGTTAGCAAGAGAAGATATCTACCAATTACCCTATGAGGATATCAAGACTACCTTTAGAAACCATTCTAGGGCGGCCAGGAAAAAGGGTAGGGGTAGTCAACCAATGGCCAATACATCATCTTCCAACTCATCCATCAAGGGTGAAATTGGAAATGTGTTTGAAGATTTCAAAAATGAGATGTTGCAAACCCTTGCCTTGCAAAAGGACACCATGAAAATTAAAAGGAATTAGGAGGAAGTAGAGAGAGCCTTGGGCATATTTTGTCCTAGATTCACCATGAGGCATCCTAGGAATGAATGTCCATTAAATTGCATTGAAATTTGCTTGGTCTTTCAAGAAAAGAACTCCATAGAAAAGTGCCCTTCTTTACCCAAACCTAAGGCTATATATGAAGGAGCTGAAGGGGTCATTGAGTAGCTTTGCTACATTAAACAAAGGAGACCTCATGGGCCTAGACCATACTAGCAGGGCATGCAAGGGTCATCCCATTCATATTACACCCACAACCAAACCACAACTATACCTTCTAGGGGACCCCCTGCTCATCCTTCCTAGTTTACACCCCCTCCTTGGTCCTATGCATCTCAGTATCATTCCTAGCCAGCCAACTAGTCATTTCAACCTTATGCTCTAACACAACCATAGTGGAATACACCACCCCAGGGATGGAGGTCCCAGTACAACAATGCTTAAGCTCTATTACCTCCACCACCTACCCAACCACAACTCCTACACTCTACTCCACTCAAGCAACCGCAGATGCCTGACCAGTCAAATCCGAACTCGAACAATAGGAAGGCTTAGCAAGTATATAGTGCAGAGAGAACATATCCAGCTTATGTTGTGGAAATCTAGGAGATTAACTTGAGATCTTGGAGAGTTCTCTTGGATATCCAAGTTCCCTCTCCACCTAGGGAGGTTGATGGGGAAAGAGAGGAAATCAAACTTAAATTATATCCACCCTTTCCTGAGATATTAGCCCAACCACTCCAGCCTACCCCAGAAGAGACTGAACTTCTAGAAGAATTGAAAAATATATGTGTAAAGGCCCCCCTTCTCCAGGCAATAAAAGATTTTCCCATTTAGAATAAGTTGATTAAGGAGAAATGCTTCAAGCATCCAGGGAGGCGAAAAAGGGATTCCCCTACCATTAATGTCATTGGGCAGTTGTTCGACTTAATGCTGGGATAGGTAATATTTCCAAAATATTTGGACCTTGGAAGCCCTATAGTAGATGTGCACATCAATGGCACCATTGTCCCACACACTCTGACCGATCTTGGGGCTGCCATTAATGTGATTACCAAGGACACTATGCTCAAGCTCAACCTCCAAGGGTCATTGAGGAAAACTACAATAGTCCTGTAACTTGCAGATCGTTCCACAGTAACGCTTGACGAGATTGTGGAGGATGTGATGGTCTCCATTGACTCCTGGGAGTACCCTACAGATTTCCTAGTTCTCCAGCCTAAGACTAAGGTTACTAGTTGTCCTCTCATCCTTGTGAGGTTGTGGTTGGCCAAAACTGATGCTTACATTAGTTGCAGAGCTAGGAATATGACCATCAACAATGGGTATATGTCCAAGCAGTTAGTCCTATACCCTCCTGCTCAACCTTCTCTAGAGCATGATTTACCTTTATGGTTGGAGGAGGAGTAAGAAGATGATGTTTATTCCTCCCAACTTTATGCTTTGGAAGCAACCATGGGAGCAGGACAATAAGATGAGGATGACTTGATTGATCACCTGCTCCAAAGTCAAACTCTCGGTCCATTACCTGTAGAAGAAGTAGTAAAGGAAACCCAAAGAAATCATCCAATTTACTCATGCTTGGCTGATTCCAACCCACTCCATGTCAAAACCATACAATTTGTCCCAGAGAGAACCTTGAAAATCAATCCATCTCATTCTGCTCTCGAAGAGGAGAAGCTATGAAACATGTTAAAGGAAAATCTTGAAGGCTTCGCTTGGAGTTACAAGGAAATGAAGGGAGTACACCCCTCAATGTGTACTAACCACATATACATCAAAGAAGTTTGCAAGCTGGTCTAGAAACCAGAAAGGAGAATGAATCTAGCTCTTAAAGATATAGTCAAAGAAGAGCTACAAAAACTACTAGATGTAGGATTCATTTACCCTATCTCCGATAGTGACTAGGTCTCCCCTTTGGTGTTAGTTCCCAAGAAAAATGGTGAATGGAGGATTTGTGTCGATTATAGGGAGGTGAACAAAGCCACAAAGAAGGATCATTTTCCTCCACCCTTCATTGACCAAGTGCTAGATGGTCTGGTAGACAAAATGTTTTTCTCTTTCCTACATGGATTCAGTGGGTACAACCAAATCCATATCTGCCCAGAAGACTAGGATATGACCACATTCACCTATCCATGGTGTAATTTTTCCTATAGGGTTCTTCCTTTTGGCATATACAATGCTCCTGCCACTTTCCAGAGAGCAATCTTGAGTATTTTCACCTAATTAGTCCATGATGCAGTGGAGATTTACATGGATGATTTTACACCGTATGGCTACGATTTTCAAGAAGTCCTTTCTAACCTAGGCAAAGTACTACACAAGTTCATTGAAATGAACCTGTCTCCCAGTCCTAAAAAGTGTGAATTCTTAATGACTATAGGGACCATGCTAGGTCATTCAATATGTCAACAAGGACTATAGGTGGACCCAAACAAAATAGGCATCATCCAAAGGGTCCCACCTCCTCAAAAGCAGAGATATGTCTGAAGTTTCCTAGCATTAGCTGGATACGACCGAAGGTTCATAAAGGACTTCAACAAGTTGGCCTCTCCTATATTTGGTTTGTTGGCCAAATATTCTGATTTTATATGGTCAAAAAGTTGTCAAGAGGCCTTAGACATCCTAAAGGATAAGTTAACCATTGCACCAATTCTCTAAGACCCAAACTGGGCCCTCCCCTTTCATATTCACGATGATGCCTTACACAAAGCCATAGGAGCAGCCCTAGCTTAGATAGATGAAAAACTACCTTATGTTATTTATTTTATCAGTAAGAACATATCAAAGGGTGAATTAAATTATACAACTACCGAAAAGGAACTCCTAACTATTGTGCATTCATTAAACAAATTCAGGAATTACATTGTAGACGATCAAACATTTGTGCATACTGACTATGCCGCAATCAAATATTTAGTTAACAAATCAAATGTGAATGCTTGAATTATAAGATAGTTACTTTTGTTACAAAAATTTGATCTAACCATTGTTGATAAGCCTGGTAAGGTAAATGTTGTTGCAGACTTTTTATCTAGGGTAAATTTGCTTGTAGATGAAGAAGGAATGGTGGATGACCAGTTACTAGACAAGAAATTATTTGATATTTTAGTTCCCTCTCCATGGTTTGTTGATATAGCAAACTATTTGGTATCAGCTCAGTTCCCACCAAACTTGTCCTCCTAAGAAAAGAGCAAGATAGTTAGGAAAAACACCCACTTCACTTGGATTGGGGGTAATCTTTTCAAACATGGCCCAGATCAAATCTTGAGAAAGTGTGTCGGGGAAGAGGAAGTCTTTGACATCCCTTTGGCCTTTCATGATGGGCCTTGTGGAGGTCAGTTTGCAGCAAAGAGGACAACATTCAAAGTGTTAGAAGTAGGATAGTATTGGCCCACTCTTCATCAGGATGTGAAAAAATACACTAGTTAGTGTGATTGGTTCCAGAGGATGGGAAGGCCTACTCCAAGAGATGAAATGCCTCTGCAACCTCAAGTGACTTTCAAGCCATTTGACAAGTGGGGCATGGACTTCATTATGCATATTGACCCTCCTTCAAAGCAAAAATAGTACATTATTGTGTGCACTAATTATTTTTCTAAGTGGGTTGAAACCAAGACAATTAATGCAACAACGGAAGAGAAGGTAGCTGAGTTCCTAAGTGAGAATGTATTCTACCAATTTGGGTACCCTAGAGAGCTGGTCATAGACCAAGGTAGCTATTTCACCTCCAATGTGATCGAATACTTGCTCAACCATCACAAGGTCAAGCATAGGACATCCACAAGCTAATGGGAAAGTGGAGGTGACCAACAGAGCACTAGAGGGCATCTTAACCAAGGTGGAGAGTAGTAGTAGGAAGGATTGGGTATAAAGGCTAGTTGAGGCCACCTGAGCCTATAATACCACATGGAAGACCACCACTAGATTCACACCCTATGAGCTGGTCTATGGGAAAAAAACCTCGATCTCCATTGAATTTGAATATAACACCTTAAGAATGACAACCCAACTAGATTTGGATCTCAGCAGTGCACAGAAAGAGAGATTGTTCCAATTGAATGGTTTGGATGAATTCGGAGTGTAGGCCCTCCTACATATAGAGGTAGTTCCACTTTAGAGGAAGGTTTGGCATGATAAAAATATCAAGAAGAAGAAATTTTAGGAAGGCGATTGGGCATTGTTATATGATTCTAGGTATAAAAATTTCAAGGGCAAGTTAAGGACAAGATGGCTCAGGCCTTATGTTGTGGAAATATGCCTTGATAATGGTTCAGTGCAAATCAGAACCATAGACGAAGAAGACATTCCTTTGCTTGTTAATGGACACCAATTGAAAATGTACGAGAGACCTTTATCAAAACAAGAGTTCTTTGATGATATCAATAAAACAGTGATGACAGTAGAGCAAGTTTCAGATCCTTTCGCATCAAATCACTGAGGAAAAAATAAAAATAATGACTCAGGTGAAAACGTCCATGAGGTGCCTCAGTCCCATCTTTGAGTTGAAAACCTCTTGAGGAGGTCCAGTGATGACAAAAAATAAAAATAAAAAGAGAGAGAAAAATACACCAAAAGAAAAAGAGAATAATAATATCCCCAGGTGAAAACCTTTCTTGAGGTGCCGAGGGAAAACAGCTAGGGTGAAAACATCTCCGAGGCAGCCTAGTTTTTTCTCAATATATATATATTTCCATTTGCAGGTGGGCGAGAAGGATAATTAAGGAGAAAAAGAGGATCCGAAGGAGACCCATGCCACTCACATATTCATTTTTTTCACTCCTTACCATGCATCCCTCCATCATTTCTATCATTTTCCCACTCCATTGCTTCGATTTATGCAAAGACTGTGCTTTCTACTGGATCCCCTATATTCCTACAAGATCCCCTGAAAACCTACAAGATGATCCTGTAGGAATTAGAGTGACCCAGAAATCCTACAACAAGCAATCCGAAGGCATATGATGGACTTGTTAGGTCCCCAAAATTCACCCTATTCATGATCTAGCACCTCACCTCAACCACCATCATCATCCCTGCACTCACCATTCAAAAAAATGATTAGTTTCAACAGTTGTTTCTTCAGTCTTCAAAGAAAAAAAAAGGAAAACAAAGAGTATTAAATAGCATGACTTGAGTTTCCTTTTCTCCCCACACTCCCACTCCTTCTTTCCATCCATGAGACCATCCTGATAGACCCAACAAGCAAAATCATTAAAGAATTCTGAGGGAGAATCAACTACAAGACATCCTGTAGGAAATCTTGTAGCAGCCTATCTCACAAAATGCCAATCACAGTACGAACAAGTCTTCAACAGGATGATCTAGGAGCTCGAAAGTAGTAGCGTCAGATCTTCAACCACAAATACATGCAAAAGTAGAGAAACCATTAGTAGATAGTAAGAGGAGGAAGGAGAATGGCATGTAGCAAAAATACACAACAACACCTCTCGTCTTCAACAATTGCAGCATAGCATTGAAACCACAAGTAAGTATCCCACTCGCACTCTCATATGCATCATGTAGTCAAAATTTTTAAGGGTTACGAGATAGTTGTCTTATAAGTGAAAACGTGGCTAGTTAACTTGGCCACCTTCGTTCAGTCAACACATGCATAATCGGGTGTCCTCTCGCACATGGTTGCAGTCAACTCAAAGACAAAGAAGGAGTAGGAAAAAAAGTGGTTAAACTACGGAACCATGAGGTGGGAGTTGATTACGAGGAGTGGGAAATGATGAGGTGCTATTGGGGATCAACGGTACAAAAATGGCAACATACCATTACTGCCAGCAATCCACCTCACCCTGAATCACCATAAGAGGAAATAAAACATCATTCCCATCCATTCATGCATTTCACCTCCTCGAAACTCCCTAACTCAAGTCACTCTCATAACCCAGGCCACCCACCGGAAGTAAATATCCATCATTCACTACATAGGCATTCCTACAGGAGCATGCAGAAGAATCTATAGGATACAGTCTACAGGATACATAGAGATTGTCTACAGGACTGGCAGAGAAGAGTTCAGAAGGGATATCATGGGAATTGGCCACTACAAATAGTCTAAAGAGGTAGGCTCTAAAAGTACATTCCCCTTTCCAAATAAATGAACCAGAGATACTCTAAATTTGAGTGAATTTAGCATTCGTGTGAAGAAAATGAAATACACAAGCAACTATGTTTTTCTCCTACATCTGAAAAATTGTTTTAACCTTCTCATTTTTTCCTCAAGCCTCACCAACAAGATGACATGAGGGTTTAATAGGAGAGAGCCCACAAACACTGTGAGGATCCAACAACACCCCCAAGAGCTTGAAATCTTCACAAGACATAACTGGATGGGATTTTTCGAAAAATTCAGAGGATATAATGATGAGGTGGCTCAAGGATTTTCTCTCTCCCTCACTCCACACAATAGAATCCATGCCACTATTGTAATAAGGGGCTCAATATAGATCTCACCCCAGATCTCATTAGAAGGGTCACCAAACTTCCCCTAGGAATCCCATGGAGGAAAGAAGACAAAGGAGACAACTAGGTGGCAAAAAGAAAATTCTTTTTAGAAGATGAAGAGCCCACTGAGGAGAAAAATGGAGTAAGGAGGGAAAGTTTACCATACCCATGGAGTGAGGTAGGCTACCAACTAATCAAATAAATCTCATGTGAGGGTATATATAGTTTTGTCTATGGCTATCATTTTAGGATCCTTGAAGAATTAAGATTTGGAGTAGAAACACCCCCTCACTAGAGGCTCAACATACCATATTTCTTGCTTCAATCAGTCATAGACTCAAGCATCAAAGTGAAGGACGGGAACTCCCAACAATTAGCACACCATGGTTTGATTAGGATCCTCATTAAAGATTCCCTCCTGAACTTCAGAACCCCTATAACATGGTAAGTTTTTAGAGACATGCCAGCAGAGGGTGACATCAAATCTCTCACTTATGATGTTAGTCCTACTGTTAGTGAAGAGGAAGTAAAACAAAAAGAGGAAGATACAAAACAAGATAAGGATGGGATGGATGAAGAAGGAGCTAGCACCGAGGAACATGATGAAGATGAAGAAGAAGAGGGAGAAGAGGAGGATGATGAAGAAACAGAGGAGGAAATTAAAGAGGAAACTGATAGTGATGATGAAGATCTACAAGAAGAAGAAGACAGGGAAGACAAAGAGGAAGAAGACAATAGAATATAGGGGACAAAACAAAAGGAGGAGTCACCTAGGGTGTCTCTAGAGTCTACTGAGAGGGAGGCAACATCTTCCCTCTATTACTGGGAATAGTGTCCACTCGGATGCTGCTATTCCCACTAAAACTAGTAGGTATCTTAGAAACAAACAAGTAAAGTCTACTTTCATTTTCCTTTATGAAGATAGACAAGAGGTGGACTAAGGAGACCAAACTTAGTCTTGTGCTTGATTTCCTCTTCTTCCTAATAGAGCTTCGCTGCTTCTTCTTCATCTGCCCAGCTTTAAAGAGCACCTGTGGAATCACAGCAACATACTACTATCGAAGAACAAAGATCTATATTCATAAATAACACAGGACCATATGTGTGT
>APFE030186951.1:121726-156936 GCA_000404065.3 Pinus taeda | reverse complement strand
ACAGAATATGCGAAGAAAAGAGACCGAGAACACAGAATGGCAATGACTTTATTATTCAGAGAGTAATGTTCACTTGCCTCTTTGAGGGGGCAACCTCCAATAGAGCAGAGCTCGATTACAAAAATAAGACGCGATGCTCCTCGCAGGGAGTTTCTATCCTTTATATATGACTCCTACGTGTAATACCACGGGCCAGTACCACGTATTACTAATACCATCTATCTAATACTACGACCCATTTGCAACTAACTGTGGTTCCTTTATTAATTCCAAATTAACCACTTACAATTATTAATATGGGCTTTATTGACGAGCTTGAACCCTGCGGTAACACTGCTCGCCAGTCATATGATAAGGATGTCTCATTCAAGATGCTATTTTGAAGGGGCTTACATATTTAAAGCTTTGGCCCGAATCCTTTCTTTATGCAAGCTAGGAAACGACTAGCCTTACGGCTTTAAAGGGTTAGAGGTCCTACAAACTAAAAAAATAAATAGTCGCTCTTTGCTTGCATGTGGAAAGGTTTGCATGCCCCCAGGTATAGTGAAACATTTCCAGGTTACCATGAAAGTTCCATCTACGTAGCAGACAAAAAGCTTCCTTGGCAATGTCTACCAAAATAGACAAAGGGGAGTGGTGCAACCGCATGCCACTCAGCATAACTTTAACGAAGGTATCTTATTCCAGCCTAATCCCATTCCTATGAGGACAGGTGTCAGACTAGTCATATATCCCTCGTGGAAATCCACTCTATACCTAAGGTTTTCCTGCCAAAACAGACCAGGGTGCATGCCCCCTGGGTTTCAGTCACATCCTCCTGAATCACTCACGCTCATCAGGTGGACGTACTGGAGATCGATGAGACATTCCTTGCATGAAAAGACCATTTAGGGATGGTGTTTGACTATTTGCGATGTGTGAACCAGGGAATGACATTTAGTCCACGAGCTTGACCATTCTGCCTTCATGCGGAAAACACATTACTCTAAAGAGTGAGGAGATGATGGCTCCCATTCAATAAATATAGTCATGTCCAAGGAGTAGATTATAATTTAAGGGTCCTTGAGCTACCATTGTGTTCATGTGAATGGTTTTCTTTCTCAAAGTAATGGGCACATTTGGAAGGATCCCTAAAGGTCGACTGGTTCCTTTGTTGACTCCTGTCAGATTTCTCATTTTAGGCAAAAGCGATGGAGAACCAAGCGCTTTCCAAGTAGTTGAGGAAAGGATACTCACAGAAGCCCCTTCATTGATGATGGTACCAGCCATGACCATTCTGTAAGCATGTACAATGATTCTGAATGGTACACTAGCTGGTAAACGGGGTCTGCCTAGTAGATTCTAGTCGAAGGAAACGACTAGGTTGCTTGGTGGTGGGACCGAATAGATGGCCGGATATGACTCTGATGAACTTCCTTCCTGCGATAAAGGAATGGGAGGACTACCCCTAAGTTTGTCGGAGTCTGTGTTGATGAAAATAATTTGAACGGTGTCGTTCTCTTTCTCTTCAGTGACGGTATCATTCGAAGATGAGCACTCTGAAGGAAAGACCGGGTCAACTACCATCTCGACCTTTTGAATTTCATCTGGTATGGATTCAGAGGGTTCATTTTCAATGATAGACGCTTCGACCGACCACAATGATGGGCCAACTGGATTTTCAACTGGTGGAGGACTTGGCAAGAGTTTTTTATATCCAGGAGGAAGTCGTAGCGGTGAAATCGGACGATCATCCAAAACTCTTTTAGCCTCATCAAGGAAGGGACAACGGTGGACGACGTGATTGCCTTCACACAACTTACAAGGAAATTTTGGATTCCTTTTCTGTTCATGTGCTTCACTTTCACTGGTTGATGGTGTGCATTCAACATGATCGTCAGAGGTTGACACCACCAGATTGTGCAAACGAGGAGACTAGTCCCTTAAGATCTGAGGGATGCAGGGATAATCTCGGTGATAGTGGTCTCCATTTAAAATGATACAAGGAGATTTCGGTTTCGACCGTGAGATGTGAGGATTTTCTCTAGATGACGCTTGGTTGCCCCCTTTCGATTTTGGTTTCTTTTTCTTCTTTTCCTTTTTCTCTTTCTGCTTCTTCTTCTTTTTAGTTACTTTATTTTTAGCTTTATCGGCTTTATCAAGCGAAGAGGAAGGAGAAGAGGGAGAATCAGACGAAGTAGAAGGTTGGGAGGCAACTCTAGTGTTGTCTAGTTGCTGATTTGACTGTTCAGGAATTACGGGATTCTGAACGACAGAGGTAGAGAATAGCTAGACAGGCAAACCAATTGTCAATCCTGGAAGTGACAAAGTGGCCATATGGGGTGCACCAACATCTCCCCAAGAGGAGAAGGGACTAGGATTTCCTCCAAGGGGAAATCCTTGGTTGGTAGAATCCATTTTCTCAACCTAAAGACCAATGAGGGAATTTGTGATGTTATTCCGATTAAAATAAATTTTAGACGCTTTTACATAACTTGTTTTTTCAATTTTAAAGAGTCGATAAAAAACAAAAGATGACTCTAGTCGCCTACGATTTTTATTGAGCCTGAAGTGACAAGTGCTTAGAGGACCTTTTCCTTTAAGGAGTCTGAAAAGGAGAAAAATGGACTTCTCTAGAGATCTAGGCAGAGGGGATTATAATACCAATTGCAAAATTGTAGAATAATTTTTATGGTATGGTAGTCAATCTTCCCGAATGCTGTGTTCAGTGCATTGCGATTGATAGGGTGACAGACACGGCTTCCTAAGGATAAAGGATGCAGCCTATTGTGGTCTCCAAAAATATACTCGATGGTACGTGGGAGCACAAGTTCGTACTGGCACTTGTCGTCTCAGAGTGGAGGAATCGCCCAACCAACAATGAAAGCAACAGTTACCAGGTTTTACGACACTGGAATACGTCTCTAGCCTAGACCTCTAGATGTTGTGCGTTAGGTTACAAAGCTCTGTTAGATTCATTAAATTTATTTTAAGTTGATCTTGCTTAAAAATTTTCCTTTCAGGTTCACCGCATGATTTGTATACAATTCCTAATATGCAGGCTAAGATTATAAACAAATGTTTAATCTTCTTTTATGCAATGAAAATCCTAGCTACTAAGGAAAGAAAGTTAAGAATCTTTCTGCAAAAAGCACAAAGCACACGCTAAATGCACTGTCCTAAATCAAACCAAGCAGTCAAAATACAAATGCATATGCATGTATTTGTTTTCAGCCTTCTTAATATATGAATGATGATAATAAAGCTACGTGCAAATCTGAATTACTTTCAAAGTGACAATACTCAACAAATTTCTTTTCAAAATGAAGTGAAGGTAAGAGAGACACTTTGCGATTTCGAAATGAAAATTGCTTTTCGACACTTTAAAACTATTAATTCAAATCATATGCAATAGTAACTGTATAAATGACTATCAAGAACAATGGGATTGTCTTCTAAAACTCAAAATGACAGCTACAACACTTTCAGATCAAGAAACGACAGTTCGACTATGCTACTTTTTTGCAAAAGAGAACTAAAAATGGTGCACAATACATAAAAACACTTACAGTTATTTGCACTAAGGGGGCAGAATAATGTAAGAGAAAGGGGTTTTTCACAGAGATACACTGACTACAGACAACAAAACTCCTGAATAGGACTGAAAATAGTGAGAAAAAGCCACAGTCTGAAGGTAAAGTTAACCTTCCCTGACCTTCGCACCTGTCACACTGTGAATTCAGTATGCAGCGCGCCTACTGCACTCGGGAAGTGCGATGCATACAGTCTGCCTTGAAGGCAAGGTGTGATGGTACCAGTGCGAGACTTTAAACAAGTTTTTACTCAATTTTCAATTCAGTTCAGGGATTTAAGCCGAGTAAGTAATGTTTAGTATATGTAAAACATAGGGGTGATCTAAAGAGGTTACTAGAGCCACCACTTAGGGAAATTAGACTGTTTGCAGATCGATTGTTTAATTCATAAACAAAACCCAGAGATAGACTAAAGCAGCATTGATCTACTTTGCATTTGTATAATAAATGCAGTTTGAAGGCTAGCTAGCTTAGCTTCAGGCTCCGTCTGTAAGTTTATAAAAGAAACAAAGTTAGATAGGCTAACAAACAATCTAGTTGCTCCCCAGTGGAGTCGCCATTTTGTTACCGGGAATAGTGTCCACTTGGATGCTGCTATTCCCACTAAGACTGGTAGCTATTTTAGAAACAAACAAGTAAAGTCTACTTTCATTTTCCTTTATGAAAATAGACAAGAGGGGAACCAAGGTGACCAGCCTTAGTCTTGCGCTTGATTTCCTCTCCTTCCTGATAGAGCTTTGCCGCTTCTTCTTCATCTGCCCAACTTCAAAGAGCACCTGTGGAATCACAACAACATACTACTATCAAAGAAAAAAGATCTATATTCAAAAATAACAAGGACCAGATGTGTTTTAACCATACAAATGCATATATAAGTAAGCATACAAGAATATGGAGGAAAACTAGAATAGCTTTATTAAGATGAAAAGTAGAAAGAGGATTACAACCATATGTTCTGACCCAGCATCATCCTCCAACTAGAAAGCCCTTCTTCACCTCAAGAAAATCTTAGATCACCCAACACTATGAATGTACACCGGAAAACCAACAACACTTCTCTATACGATACAGAATTCAAGCCCCTGGATCACTGTGATGAGGGATCCATATATAGATGATTATAGGGAGGTGAGTCATCTTGTAGGATCTTGATTAGTGTCCTCTCTTTGATAGTTCCTACTTCCACTTGGAGAACGATGATCTCTTACTCATCCCTGGTCGAAAATAGAGAGGAAGGTGTCAGAGGGGAAGCTTCTAGAAGATTCCATGATCTTCCACTTCGCATTTTGTCCCTGCCATTTGTCCATTCCCGACCATCACACCCTACAGAGGAGAAATTGAGTATGCATTGCACCTAGTACACTGGGAAGGTGATATGCATCGCACCCTCTACACTGGGCTTTCAGTATGGTCCAGTTTTGACCATTTATGAGCAGTTTTTAGTGGAGAACTTCTAGGAGATGATTTAATCAGCTAACCTTGTTCCTTTAGGCAGTGAAGCAACATTTTTAGGGACTTAGGAGCCCTCAGTTTATGGACATTTATGAATGGGGTTGAAGTGCACAAAAATGTCTATAACAGTTGCCCCCTAAAGCATGAGGTCATTAATCTTTTTGATGTCAGGTGAAATGTTTTACTATGAGGATCTGAAGTTCTTTCCAGCTGGGAGACAACCTGTAATAAGATACAATACAATACATTATTTTGACAACATTTTTTCATGATCTAGCTGTGGCGGGCATTCCCATGCTTAGCTTTATAAATTCATTTTCATGTACATAGGACAAACAATCGTCTGTGTGGAAGACTGATGATTTGGACTCATCATCCTTTGATTTGGATGATCATATGTTCGGTAATGATGTACACTTGATGTATTTATGTTCCTGAATATATCGCAGCCCGGATGGATGAAACTAGATCTGGGGTCTTCAAAACTCGTTCAATCTTCACTGAGAGTACAAGTCGATCCATGTGAAAAATGTTCTGGAGTCGAACATGGAAAGACATTGCCTGATTACCAGCCAATGATGTAAGTCGTTAAGAGGTGCGAGAGGAATCACCAATAATGACAATGACCCTCATGGTACTACAGTACAATTCACGTGGTGTGAAAAAGGACTTGGCGTCGAACACCACGTAAAATCTCTCGGTCGAAGGCCATTGATGTAAACCTATCACTGAGAGTGAGAAACTTGCCATTGTGTCATGCAAGCTTCAAAGTACTGAAAGGGTTGTTCCTAAGTGAACTTCTTGGATAATGAGCTGATGTTGAAAAGAAGTGACCCATCACAGGAGGGCCTTAATGAATCCAACATCAATGACATGGAACGAAGCAAATGATTTTGGAGGTGAAAACAATTTGACGATACAGGGTTCAGGGTGGCGGTCATGAAGAAATGGAGCATGAATGTATTGCAGTGGGTGAGACACAGGAAAATTGTCTGAATGACTTCTCTTGAACATATCGGCGACACTGACGATGGATTGGTAGCGTTAACCCCAAAGATGGATGGTGTGATGGACCAATGGTGATGACCAGTGGACAGAACAACCCAACCCAGCATGGATGCAGAAGGAAAGTGTCATGTTCAAGAGCAACTTGCTACCAGTAAAGATTTTTCAATTTTTCTTCCTAATTTTCCCTAGTCATTACTGACCAATACCTCTTTATTTTTTCAAGCTTGAGGAGGATAACATATTCTTGTTCTATAATCCATCCTTCGGGCGAACCTGTCGCTATTTTTTAATGAGCGTAGCGACAGTGAAACTCGTTCTCATCCATTTGGATGAGTTTGTCGCTATTCAGTTTTAACGAGTTTAACGACAAAGATAAATCGGTCCCTTTCAATTTTAGAGAGTCTGAAAGGAACGGAAAGGAGACTCCAACGATTATTTTTCATCATGTAATCCCTTAAGTCCAAAAAATCATAAAATAATACAAAAGGGTTGAATTTTCGATAGTTTTAACGAGCCGAACAAGACAAGCACTCGATTGTTTTGTGTAATAATCCCTCAGGTCCAAAAATATTAAAATCTAGAGGAGGGATAACACTTCTGATGACTTTAACTAGCCAGAGAGGCCAATCGCTCGACAATCTTTTCATATTTTATGAGTCAGTTGAAAAGAGCTTAAAGGAGACTCGTTTTTGAGGAACAAATGATGGTTTCGGGTAGCAGCTGATTCCAGGTGAGGTTTGGAATTCTCCAATCACGGCAGTGTCACAAGGATGGCTAATAGAATCACTCTTCGCAGATGTTCCTCAAAGGGGTAAAAAATCATGTGGGGGGTGAATGATCGGCTAAAAACAGAGTGGAGGTGATGATGAGAACACGACCAAGGCTCAAAAGCTAGTGATAAGGAATTCACAATGGTTATTTACCAGTTCATTTTTTAATGAAATTAAACATTGGGGGGAACATTTGCTCATGACTTATGTTTATTTTTTAAAGAGCTTGAACTATGCGCTAAAAATCATGGCGGGTTTATTTTTTAACGAGCTTGAACCCTGCGGTAACACTGCTCGCCAGTCGTATGATAAGGATGTCTCATTCAAGATGCTATTTTAAAGGGGCTTACATCTTTAAAGCTTTGCCCCAAATCCTTTCTTTATGCAAGTTAGGAAACGACTAGCCTTACGGGTTTAAAGGGTTTGCATGCCCCTAGGTATAGAAAATTATTTCCAGGTTACCACGGAAGTTCCATTTGTGGAGGAGACAGAAATCTTCCTTGGCGATGTCTTCCAAGATAGACAAAGGGGAGTGGTGCAACTGCATGCCACTCAGCATAACCTTAACGAAGGTATCTTATTCCAATCCAATCCCATTTTCTTGTAAGGACGGGTTCGTCAGACTAGTCATATATCCCTCACGAAAATCCACTCTATACCCAAGGTTTCCCTGCCGAAACAGACCAGGGTGCATGCCCCCTTGGTTTCAGTCACATCCTCCTGAATCACTCGCGCTCATCAGGTGGATGGACTGGAGATCGATGAGAAATTCCTTGCATGAAGAGACCATTTAGGGATGGCATTCGACCATTTGCGATGTGTGAACCGAGGAATGACATTTGGTCTACAAGCTTGACCATCCTGCCTTCGTGCGGAAAACACATTACTCTAAAGAGTGAGGAGACAATGGCTCGCATGCAATAAATATAGTCGCGTCCAAGGAGTAGATTATAATCCAAGGGTCCTTGAGCTACCATTACGTTCATGTGAACAGTTTTCCTTCTCAAAGTAATGGGTACATTTGGAAGGATCCCTAAAGGTCGATTGGTTCCTTTGTCGAAGCCTGTGAGATTTCTCATTTTAGGCAAAAGCGATGGCAAACCAAGTGCTTTCCAAGTAGTTGAGGAAAAGATACTCACAGAAGCCCCTTCATCGATGATGGTACCGGCCATAACCATTCTGTAAGCTTGTACAATGATTCTGAATGGTACACTAGATGGTAAACGGGGTCTACCTAGTAGATTCCAGTCGAAGGAAATGACTAGGTTGCTTGGTGGTGGGACCGAATAGACGGCCAGATATGACTCTAATGAACTTACTTCCTGTGATAAAGAAACGGGAGGACTGCCCCCAAGTGCATCGGAGTTTGTGTTGATGCAAAGAATTTGAATGGTGTCATTCTCTTTCTCTTCAGTGATGGTATCATTCGAAGATGAACATTCTTAAGGAAAGACCGGGTCAACTACCGTCTCGACCTTTTGACTTTCATCTGATATGGATTCAAAGGGTTCATTTTCAATGATAGATGCTTCGGCTGACCATAATGACAGGCCAGCTGGATTTTCAACCAGTGGGGGACTTGGCAAGAGTTTTTTATATCCAGGAGCGAGCCGTAGAGGTGAAGCAAGACAATCATCCAAAATTCTTTTAGCCTCGTCCAGGAAGGGACAACGGTGGACGGCATGGTTTCCTTCACACGACTTACAAGGAAATCTCAGATTCCTTTTCTGTCCATGTGCTTCGCTTTCACTGGTGGATGGTGTGCATTCAAAATGATCATCAGAGGTTGATGCCATCGGATTGTGCAAATGAGGATACCAGTCCCTTAAGATCCGAGGGATGTAGGGAAAATCTCAGTGAAAGTGGTCTCCATTGCAAATGACACAAGGATATTTAGGTTTCAATGGTGTAGTGTGAGGATTTTCGCTAGATGATGCTTGGTTGCCCCCTTTCGATTTTGGTTCCTTTTTCTTCTTTTCCTTTTTCTCTTTGTGCTTCTTCTTCTTCTCAGTCACTTTATTTTTAGCTTTATCGGCTTTATCAAGCGAAGAGGAAGGAGGAGAGGGAGAATTAGACGAAGTAGAAGGTTGGGAGGCAACTCTAGTGTCATCTAGTTGCTGACTTGACTGTTAAGGAATTATGAGATTCTAAATGACAGAGGTAGAAAAGAGCTAGACAGGCAAACCAATTGTCAACCCTGGAAGTGACAAAGTGGCCATATGGGGTGCACCAACATCTCCCTAAGAGGAGAAGGGACTAGGATTTCCTCCAAGGGGAAATCCTTGGTTGGCAGACTCCATTTTCTCAACCTAAAGACCAACGGGGGAATTTGTGATGTTATTTTGATTAAAAGGAATTTTAGATGCTTTGACACAACCTATTATTTCAATTTTAATAAGTCAAGAAAAAAAAAAAGATGACTCTAGTCACCTTCGAATTTTATTGATCCTGAAGTGACAAGTGCTCAGAGGACCTTTTCCTTTAGGGAGTCTGAAAAGGAGCAAAATGGACTTCTCTGGAGATCTAGGCAGAGAGGATTACCAAGCCAATCGCAAAACTGTAGAATACGTTTTACGGTATAGTAGTCAATCTTCCCGAATGCTGTGTTCAGTGCATTGCGATTGATAGGGCAGAAGACACGACTTCCTAAGGATAAAGGATGCAGCCTATTGTGGTCTCCCAAAATATATTCGATGGTACGTGGGAGCATAGGTCCATACTGGCACTTATCATCTCAGAGTGGAGGAATCACCCAACCAAAAATGAAAACAATAGTTACGAGGTTTTACGATGCCGGAATATGTCTCTAGCCTAGACCTCTAGATGTTGTGCGTTAGGTTCCAAAGCGTTGTTAGATTCATTAAATTTATTTAAAGCTGATCTTGCTTAAAAATTTTCCTTTCAGGTTCACCGCGTGATGTGTATACAATTCCTAAAATGCAGTCTAAGATGATAAACAAATGTTTAATCTTCTTTCGGTAATGAAAATCCTAGCTACTAAGGAAAGAAAGTTAAGAATCTTTCTGCAAAGAGCACAGAGCACACGTTAAATGCACTGTCCTAAATCAAACCAAGCAGTCGAAATGCAAATGCACATGCATGTATTTGTTTTCAGCCTTCTTAATGTATGAATGATGATAAGAAAGCTATGTGAAAATCTGTATTATTTTCAAAGCGACAGTACTCAACAAATTTCTCCTCAAAATGAAGTGAAGGTAAAAGAGACACTTTGCGATTTTGAAATGAAAATTGCTTTTGGACACTTTAAAAACCACTAATTCAAATCATATGCAATAGTAACTGTATAATCGACTATCAAGAACAATGGGGTTGTCTTCTAAAACTGAAAACGACAGCTACAACACTTTCAGATCTAGAGACGACAGTTCGACTATGCTACTTTTTTGCAAAAGAGAACTGAAAATGGCGCACAATACATAAAAACAATTACAGTTATTTGCACTAAGGAGGCGGAATAATGCAAGAAAAGGGGGTTTTAATAGATACACACTGACTATAGACAGAAAAACTCCTGAATAGGACTGAAAACAATGAGAAAAAACCACTATCTAAAGGTAAAGTTAACCTTCCCTGACCATCGCACCTGTCACACTGTGAATTCAGTATGCAACGCACCTAGTGCACTCAGGAAGTGCGATGCATACAGTCTTCCTTGAAGGCAGGGTGCGATGGTACCAGTGCGAGACTTTAAATAAGTTTTAACTCCCAGTTTGCAATTCAGTTTAGGGATTTAGGCTGAGTAAGTAATGTTCAGTATATGTAAAACACAGGGGTGATCTAAAGAGGTTACTAGAGCCACCACTTAAGGCAATTAGACTGTTTGTAGATCGATTGTTTAATTCATAAAAAAACCTGGAGATAGACTGAAGCAGCATTGATCTACTTTGCAGTTGTATAAAAAATGTAGTTCGAAGGCTAGCTGGCTTGGCTTCGGCTCCGTCTGTAAGTTTATAAAAGAAACAAAGATAGATAGGCTAATGAACAATCTAGTCGCTCCCCAGTGGAGTCGGCATTTTGTTACAGGGAATAATGTCCACTCAGATGCTGCTATTCCCACTAAGACTGGTAGCTATCTTAGAAACAAACAAGTAAATTCTACTTTTGTTTTCCTTTATGAAGATAGACAAGAGGGGGACCAAGGAGACCAACCTTAGTATTGCGCTTGATTTCCTCTCCTTCCTGATAGAGCTTCATTGCTTCTTCTTCGTCTACCCAGTTTCAAAGAGCACCTATGGAATCACAACAACATACTACTATATAAGAACAAAGATCTATATTCATGAATAACACAAGACCATATGTGTGTTAACCATACAAATGCATATATAAACAAGTACACAAGAATATGGAGGAAAACTAGAATAGCTTTATTAAGATGAAAAGTAGCAAGAGGATTACAACCATATGTTCTAACCCAACATCATCCTCCAGCTAGAAAGCCCTTCTTCACCTCAAGCAAAGCTTAGATTACCCAACACTATGAATGTACACCGGAAAACCAACAACACTTCTCTATAAGATACAAAATTCCATCCCCTGGATCTCTGTGATGAGGGATCCATATATAGATGATTATAGGGAGGTGAGTCATCTTCTAGGATCTTGATTAGTGTCCTCTCTCTGATAGCTCCTGCTTCCACTTGGACAATGATGATCTTTTACTCATCCCTAGTCAAAAACAGAGAGGCAAGTGTCAGAGGGGAAGCTTCTGAAAGATTCCATAATCTTCCACCTCGCATTTTGTCCCTGCCATTTGTCCATTCCCGACCATCCCACCCTATAGAGGAGAAATTCAATATGCATTGCACCTTGTACACTAGGAAGGTGATATGCATCACACCCTCTGCACTGGGCTTTCAGTATGGTCCAGTTTTGACCATTTATGAGCAGTTTTTAGTGGAGAACTTCTGGGAGATGATGTAATCAGCTGACCTTGTTCCTTTAGGCAGTGAAGCAAAACTTTTAGGGACTTAGGAGCCCTTATTTTATGGACATTTATGATTGGGGTTGAATTGCCCAAAAATGTCTATAACACCCTCACTGCTCTCAGTACCCCAATCAAGCAAAAAGGAAAAAGACAGAGGTAGACCTCACTATATTTCAGGACAAGAAAGAGCACAAGAATAAGACAGGGGAAGCCACAAATATCAACCAAAATTCCTATTGCTATTGAAGATTCACCTACACAAAAAGAGAAAATTCCTTCCCCTAAGTCCCCCATCACCTATGTAAGGAGGCCTAATACTAGATCAACTTCCCCAAAGGGTAAGGCAACCCTACAGGATCCACAACAAAATCTACAGGAGGAAAAAATAATCCTACAAGATACTCTGCTAAATTTATAGTAGGCACAGAAATTGGAAAGAAAGGTAGTGGAGAAGCAAGAAGCTAAAGAGGAGGACTAAAATACCAATGAACCTAGCCCCCAACCTAACCTGGACTCCTATTACCGGTTTATTGAAGGAGGCAGGGTCACATCTCAAAATTTTTCCATCCCACTATTCATTGAGCTTGAGAAGGAGAGGGATAAAACTCACTAATGGATGTAGATCACCAAATCAAAGGGGGTGGAAGACAATGGGCACATGGAGGAAAAACTCAACGAAATGGGCAGAGAGCTAAGTGGCTTAAGGGATAGAGAAACTATAATGAGAAATCAACTAGAGACAAAAAATGTGTAGCTGAGGGGACAACTATAGGAAAGAGAGAACCAAATAGCATGTATGACTAGCCTCTCCTTGGAGGCAATCTAGTGTAGGATGCTATCCAAATCCTATTCTTTCTACCTAAAAGAACAATGGTTGTAGTTTCAGATGAACACACTAGCACAGAGGGGAACCATTCCATTTCAGGACTACAGGCAGTTTATTGATCTTTGTGATCGAAGTACACTAGAGGATAGGGATAAAATGGTTGAGTTTTATTTTCACAACGTGGCCCTCACATCCATGAATGTTTGGAACCCCAATGCCAAGCTAGGAGATCTACAATTAATGGCTTTGGCATCATGGCTGAAACATGAGGAGTCAAGAGCTGCAGAGATGAAAAGGATATTGGCAAGAGAGAAAACTGAACCTCTTTTGATCAAAGTTGAACAATCAAATCCCATGGCCCTCATCAGTACCCATAATTTGATTGCAAATGATCCTCAGTTGACACTTAGATATCTTCCCACCCAAAAGCAAGTAATTTCACATTTTGAGGACATGTTTAGGCTACTAGGGGATGATAGTATACATGCTTGTCTAAGGAGATGGAACACATTGCCATACAAATTAGTGATAAGAGAATATCACTCCCCTCAATGGTTGAGAGAGGCACTCAATAAGACACCTATGTATAAGCAATCTATGCAAAGGTTGAAGGTCAATTGGATAGCATAAAATTCAGCCCACCACTACTCTTGGGGATGCTAGAAGGGAGAAAAGAAGAAGAAGAAAAGAGGCAGTGGGAAGAGGTAGAAAAGAAAGCAGCCTTCTATGAACAAGAAGAGGAGACCACATCAAAGGCATGTGATGTCCGAGAGGCTACCAGAGCCATGAGGTATATGGATATTGACTAACTTTCACAGAGGATGAGCAACACTCTCAGTAGGGGGTGATGATGAACCTCATCATTGGGAATAATATGGGCCTTAATTCACCTCCTAGGTTAGAAAACCAAATATTCTCATAACTTATTGCATACTTTTGATTATATTTGTTTATAAGATGAGTTAGAGTTGGATATTTTGCTTTGTGGTCTAATGTGCATTTAATGCAGGATTAAAGGATAAAATAAAGGAATTTTGGCAAAGAACAAGGTAAAAACTTGAATGGGACAAGGGAGAGGGATTATAGGAGGTAAATCCTCCTCATTTACTACCACTCCATTCGAATAGTCCTCCATCAACTTGGAGTGCAGATAGCCAAATCATGAAGACTAGAAGGTAGCTGAGTTAGTGAAAGACAAAGCACCTGTTTATCTTCAGTTTGGGAGTCGAGCCTCTATAATTTTAAGGAAGTTTTTGGATACTTCATATGTATAAGCAAATAGGCCTAGGACCTCAGTAGGATTCAAATTTTTATTGTAAAACTGTACTCTATTTTGAGCTGCAAGACTTGTGAGAGTTTTTTGATGTAATTTAGTGTTTTGGTAATAAGGATGAGTTTTGTTTTGAGCCAGCATTGAGTTAACTCAAAGGGCTAAAGCTCTTTGGTTAGGGCCCAACCCTATTTTCCAAGGCTTCTCTTTATTGTACTTGTATGCTAGTCTAGATTCATAGCTTAATTGTTCATTTTCTTAGTAGATGCATTTCCATTACAACATTATAGATTAGATTGGATGTGTGATAGTTTGCTTCCATTTGTGCCTTATTTAAAGTATAAGGTTAGCAAGGAGAAAAAATACTGCCATAAGGTTTTCAGTAGGTGTCTTGGCCTCACTTCCTCCCTCTCAGACCATGACTTCAGGAAGGGACCCTTCAGTAGCCCCCAAAACACATATTTCTCATTCTTGTATGAGCTTTGGAGTTTGTTGTCTTTGATTTAGTATTTGGTTCATGTTGTAAGGTATATTTCACTATCATATTTCTCCATCTCCATTTCTGCAATAAGATATCACTCATGATTTCATTCCCTTTAGCAACTTTCTTCATGCATAATATAGGCAATTGATTCATGTTTTTCTAGTTTATGAAAATCTATCTTGTTGCATAGTTCTCGGAAGACACACATGTTTTAAGCAGAGCATGTACTTCAGGAGGATACCAAGACTTCATCATGAGCAGCCACCTTCCACTTCATCCACCTTAGCCATTCCTTGTTTCACCATCACCCTCACTAGTTTTTCATCATTTTTCATTGGAATTACCCTAGATACATTGAGTGAATCTAGCCATCTCTTATCTTGGATATTGACTCCTGAGTGCTCCTAGACCTTCTAAGATTCAATTCCACCCATCACACACCTTTCCAAAGCTTCCCAACAACTCCAACACCTCATAATTAGCTCTCTCTCTAGCTGAACAGTGACAATAGAAAGAAACATCACTTTTACTTGTGCATACAACACTGTCACCTCCAAGTTTGTACGAACCCTGGGTTGATAAGTGAAGCTGGTAGCCTAGGAGTTACAACATCCTTGCTGCAATACTGGAACTTATCACAACACATACCAACTTGGTATTGTTTCTTACCACTTCTTGATGTTCATTCAACTTATTCCTAAATACCCACTTTGTGCCAATGACATTCTTGTTTGCAGGTCTTGGAACAAGTTCCCAAGTCTAATTTTTCTCTATCTTGTCCAATTCTTGATCTTGAATGGCTTGAATAATATCCTTTGGTTCCTCCACGAACAATAAGGAAACATGTGCTTATGTAAGGGTATTTAACAGTTTCCTTCTTGTCTTCACACTAATATATAATTCACCAAAAATCTGATCAAACAGGTAATGTCATTATAGATACCTTGGGGGATCTCTTGCTTGAGGGCTAGAGGGATCTTCCTCGCTTTCTTCTACATCTTCCTCATCATGCTCTTCACTGATGCCCACTAGTTCATTAACACTGAGTTGTTTTTCTTTGTTATCAGCATGCTCATCCATGTTCACATTGATGTAGTCAATGCTTCTCTTGGTGACTTTATTCATATTCAACGTTTCTTGTTGTGTGAATTTCCCAAGTTTTTCATCATTTTTCTTTATGTAGCATCTACTTCCAAGATTTTTGAATTGTTTAACTTTTGCAGGCCTACAACACCACAACTGATGGGGAATTTTTTTCACTATTTTGTCTAAGATGGGATTTAATGAGAATAACTACTTCTATTTGAATTTCCTATGCCCAAAACCTCTTTTGAACATTTTCTTCTGTCATCATCGCTCTAGCTAACTGTTGCATTGACTTTTATAATATTTTTTCTACACCATTTTGTTGGGGGACCTTTGCTCTTGTAATTTGTCTCTTGATTCCATTATCTTTATAGAATTCATCAAATTCCTTTGAAGTGAAATCACCTCCATTGTTAGACCTTATGCTCTTGATTTTGTAGTCAATTTCATTCTCACCCATTGCTTAAACTCTTTCAATTTTTCAAAAGCTTCAAATTTCTCTTCGAGGAAGGCAACCCACATCATCTTGCTAAAATCATAGATTATTAACATGAAATATAATTTACCTATGGGTGATTACATTTTGGATGGTCCATAGAAATCCATGTGTACTAGTTTCAATGGAATTGTTGATGATTTCTCCTTTTCCTTGAAAGGAACTCAAGATTTCTTTCCCCATTGGAAATAGTGGCATATTATGTTCTTTAGTTTTCAAAGCCTCGAAAGGTCATTGAATGCGTTTTTCTAGATTTCCTTAACAATCTGGTCAAAGTTCATATTTCCAAGCCTTTTTTTCCATAACTATATCTCATCTATCTTATTCAAACAATATTTTTCTGTCTTCTCCAACACATAGACATTGTTGTCTATTCTTACAACCTCAACAACTATTTCACCTGTTCCCGTGGACTTGATTTGATAACTTTTGTATTTAAAACCCACATCATATCCTTGATCACACATCTAAAATACAATTAATAGATTATGTTTCATCACACAAACATATAAAACATTCTTGGCTTTACCTTTTCCATTTGATATACTAGCCACTCCTTTTTCAATTATTTTTCCTGGAGCATTGTTTCCAAATGTCACATTACCTTTGTCAACTAGTTTCGATGTTAGAAACTTGATTTTGTATCTTGTCATGTTCCTAGAACAACCATTTTTAAAATACAGATGACTCCCACCATTTTAAGTATACAAAATTTTTTCATTCCTAGAGACAACCTCAAGGTTGAGTGGAGACGAGTGCCTAGGACATATTAGTGAGTGCTTTTACATTTGACTAAAAATTCATAGAACATTAAATATTTAATATAGTTCTAAAAGAAATTGATTTAGAACCTTCCATAAGATAGGAAACACAAAAAATTGATGTAAATGATAACTCACAGGAATGTTAACCTTAAATTCATGGTGGTCGATCCCTATTTAAGTTTGTAGATTATCAATTGTTTTAGGGTGTATGATAGGAGAGATCAGTAGAAGAGAAGCTTGATATAGAGGGCTATGCATTAGAATTTAGTGTGAAATGAAAGAAGAAGAGAAGTTAATGGGATGAAATTATACATGGAGCATGTTTATGACTTAGTTTATATGTCCATACAGGTGTCATTTATTAGCATCTGATTTAAATGAATCCAAAAATTCATGAAAAGCACGTCCATCAGCTACTATTACATGCGGTTTAAGAATATTATTGGACACATATGTAAACACATAGAAAATAATACATACTACAAAATCAAATGAATTGGAATCACCAAAACTTTGTATTCATTTCCCATGAGGCCTACATTCATCAAGATCCATTATTCTATTCTTTTAAAAACAAGAAGAGACTTCCAAAATTCTGAACCATTTCTCAGTTTCATAAGAATGTCCTTATAGAACCTTAGAATGAGAGCTCATTACAAAAATATTCCTTGTTGATTTCATAATGGTAACTAAACGTGTCAAAACCTCCGTGTGCTATGTGGCACATTTGTACTTACGGAATACTAAAAAACTGAACCTAACAAAATATTTACATAAGAGGTGCAAGTAAAATGTTGTAATCAACACAATAAAAAATATCTTAAAGTATGGTAGGCTAGTGGTGGAGGCTATGTCAATGGTTCAATGATTTGAACAACAAGAAGATTAAAAAATTGCTCACATCCTTTCCATAGTGTTGGAGGTGGATAAGGAGCTGAGAAGAATCTTTGATATGCGACCTTAATATTGGTGAATCTTGCGTAACTTAGCCTATGATGAAATATATTTCTCACCATTCCCAGTAGTTGAAATTCTCTCTTCAAATAATTTACCATAGTTTTCCCTTTGAAGGTAGAGGTTTTCTCATGGCATTAACATGCCTTTCTTTTGGATTCGACAAACCTCTCTCTATACTACTTCCAAGAAGTAAGATCCCCACGAAAATCCCAATAGTTGGGTAATATTAGGAGGACCACCCTCTCAAACTTGTCATTGAAGGAAGCCACATATTTTGACACTAATTCGAGGCATTCCTCGACTTTGACTCCAACCTCCTCTTTTAGGATCACTTTGTATATATCCATAACAAAGCTAACTCTATCCACCATATCTATAGGCCTCAATTCATTAATTTCCCTTTCATTAAAAGACTCTATTAATTTCTTGGTGATCTGGGACTTCTTCTTGGCCTCCTCCTTGGAAAGTAGGATGAATACTTAAAATCCTTGATCACAATCTTCTATTCATTCATCAATGTTATGTGCTCCCAATTTTTCCTCATCTCATCGATAATTTCATCCTAGACTAGCTGCCTGGTTAGCAACAGAGACATATTCCTTTTCAGTTTCTCTTTTAGCTCAATGACCTACTGATTCACCACCTATAGATTTCTATCAATGATCTCAATGTTCTTCTTAGAAACCTCCAACTTCTTTTCCTTCTAATCTAGATGTTCATGAGCATCATCCAAATATTTTTATGCCTTCTTCAACTCCCCTTGCGATAGTTGTAGCTAAGTAAGGGTTTTGGTGAGTTTTTGAGTGGGGCTTTTAGGGACCTCGAGCACAACTACTGGACATACATGAGAGTTTATTTCCATTTGTAGTTCAACTACTTGCTTCTTGATGGATACTATCTCATTATTCCTTTCAACTAGCTCCATGGGCAAGATATATTTTTCTCCTTCAACATGAGCAAGCTTACGAGATTTCACATGCTCATTGTCCAACATCTTCAGCTTTTTCCTCCGCTCCTGGATTTACTTTTGATAATGATGAAGGATATGTTCCACTGCCATCCTAGCCTCTAGATTTAATCCCATTTTTATGATAACATCTTTGAAAATTTTGTTCTTTATGTGTAGGGCCCTCAAGTTATCTCTTTCTTGCATCAACTTGTTAGGAGCCTTCATTAGAAACTTATCGTATTTTCTAATGGTCATTGCATTTTTGTTGAGAACATTATATAGCATTTCCCCCACTTTCTTGTGGAAATTATTTTATCTGGTAAGGCAACACTTGCTAGATCCAAAGAAACATCCAAATTTTTGAACTGGTAAATTTAAGAAAACGGTTGTGCCAATGGATGTTGTAATGAAAAATTGATTTGATTTGCTCTAAATCTATAGCAAACAACAGTTTGGTGTGATAGGGTACTAACTAGGACGCATTTTTATCTTGTCTCTCATCCCTAACTTTATTTTTTATTTATTCAATAGCCTTTCCAGCAATCCATCTTGACTCAGTAGTAGTAGTACCCTCCTGAGTGCTCAAAATTGTTACTTTCGAAGAGGGTGAAGCTACAACTCGAGGTGGATCTTCCAAGATCACTTGGAAACCTGGTTGGTCTGGCCTTGTTTCCACTAACCTGGTTAGAAAATATTCTTCTTAAGGGTCTTGAGTTCTTTCGTTTTTATTTATATGTACATACTCCATCTTGGTATCCCCATCGTGGTCAACGGTCATTTTTGGCACTTTATCCATGTTCATTGGGGTATCGATATCCACTTTTGTATTCACAGGCTGTGAACCAAAATTATCTTTTATCTTTCCTCTTCTTATGGAAATTACACCCTTGGGATCATAATAATAGATATTTCCATGGTCAAAATCCATATTTTCAAGTAAGTCCTCAACTACTTTGAAGGCATACCTTTTATTCACAACAAAAGGACTCACAGGCTTCCTGAATTTAAACATGTATCCTTTGTTTGTAGAAATGAAATGGAGTTCATCTACATTTAGGTTTTGCCAAATGAATTCTAGAGAAAAAATTGTCATTGCGTGAACATATGTAGGTGGTAAGGAGGAAGCTCACACCCATATACCCTAATTTATGTATAATTCTCATAAAGATACGAGTCCCCCACCCTAGTATCTTTGCTAAGTTGGAGAAGCTCCTTTTTTGGGGGAATAATTTTGGGTGGAGAGACACCATTGATGATCATATATGTAATGGCCATATAGGTTTCTATGATTTGAGAGTAAGAACCAATGTTTGGTCTTATCCTCGCTGTGACATCCCAATCAAACATCGAATTTTTGTTTTTTTTTTGAGTAATCAAGGTAAGACCCAAACAATCAAACTCATCAACATGGGTGTACATGAACAATTAGAATATCAGTGAATAATATATGAAAGAAGATGTGGTTCGAAAATGATGTAGGTGAAACTATATGGTTGTAGATAGGTGGGTTGGGACGTCGAACAAAGAACCGAGTTGCATCATTTTGTGTAGAAATCCAAGGAAAAAATTATAGATAGGATGGAATGAACAGGTGCAATGAAGTGGTGATTAGAAAGCTCTCGATATGAGATAGTGATTACATGCCCAGTACTAGGATCCTTTCAAGAAGGACTCTTGTTCATCAGGTGCCAGGGTAACATAGTGATAGAATAGGGTGGCATTAGTAAATGGCTACAACCCAAAAGAGGTGGGTAAGAATAGGGCTTCTTGGATCAATTCAGGAGTTGTCTAACATATTTTGGCCCTAGAGGTAGAACGGAAGTAGTTGTTCTCAACAATGTATGTTGTAGCCATACAGGAGATGAATTCATGGAAATGATGTACATAAGGCATGACTTGATAGTGCAAACTGAAGTGAACTACTCAGAAGGTGGCTTCTCCCCTGACATGATTTCCAAATAGGTCACAACGAAGGTCGACAAGGTGGTATGCAAAGGCCAAGTCAAAAATTTCGGCCTTGTTGTCCATGAGGGGTTCAAGACCAAAAGAAGACTTGACTTCACAGGTTTTCAAGGTTTCAAGTGTCATATTATTGCTTTTACAAGAAAAAACAAAATTTACAGGTGGTCGTGGGTGGTAGGTTACCTACTTTCCATAGGCGCAGTTAAAAACGATGTTGGGAGCAGGTCTTTGGGTGGTCTGGGTGTTCAAATGGGGGACATGTGTATACAACAGATGGGGAGGAGTGCATGGGGAACTGAAGAGTGAGTTTTAGGAAAAGGAGGCAAGAATAGTTTTTTTTTATATCATGAAGGGAAATGGTAGAATGACATGATGGTAATGTCGGAATAGGGGTGATGCATGGCATGGTGGGAATGGTCACGGGAAGGAGATAGGTGGATGGGAGCGGGATCACCAAATTACCTCTTACCACAAATACTGCACTGGCTTGACAAAATTCCTTAGTGGTTTGGCCCACCCTGTGTGTTGTACGCGCTGTGCTTAAGTGGGTCGTCTAGCAAATGGATAAGTCCCGCACCCCCCCTAGATGAATCTAAATGGTTAGATCATGATCTAACTTTTCAACTCTAGGGGTTTGATATAGGCTATCTTCTATTCCAGTTTAGCCATCTGATCTAATCCAAGATTGTTGTTGGTTGGAGATGAATGGTGATTAGCTAAAAAACTTCTTAGAATTGGATAAATCATTATGCCCGTGCATTTTTTATTGCCACCCTTCTTTGCTACTCGGTCAAGAGCCTGACGGGTACCATGTTACATTTTCAATTCTTCCACCTGAGTGCTCAACTTCAACATTTCCCCTTAGTAGTGCTTTTAACAAATTTTGATTTGTGAGGCCACACTGGTTACCCTTTGTTTCTATTTTGAAAATATTTATAAGAGTGACAACATTGGCTCCAAATGGGAAAACGTATTGGATGTAATGCACTAAGAACTTGCAGCTTATCACTTTTTTGCTTGTGCATGGAGTCATTTTATTGAAAGGCTTTACTCAACAAAAATAAATAACAGAAAACTCAAAACAATCTTTGTTATTTACATATGGCTTTCCATCATTTATAATGTTTAAGGTTGGTACCTTTAGTGTTGAAAGTAAAACATGATAAACTTTCCATTGACTAGCATCTCAAGCACTTCATTGTCTAAGTTCTCTAGCAATAAAGTATTGTTCCCTTTTTCTTCTGTGATTTTGAAAGGCTCGAACCATAAAGGGTCAACTTTTCCATGCTTTCCTTTGCCTTCCCTCCTTACATCCCATCTTAAAACTAAATACCTAGGCTAGAGATGTCTATATTTTTTCTTTTTATCAAACAAAGACTTCATTTTTTCCGGATAACTAGTCAACTTATGATTCAACTACTCTCTACTCTCTAGGTGTACCACCAACTATTTTATGCTTATGGTCAAGGTGTTAGGCTCCTCCTCAATGTCCTATAATATTTTGGAAAAATTCATAGAAAGTTGAATGGGAAAAATTGGGGCCCTCCCATAGACCAACTCAAAAGGAGATTTCTTGGTGGATCTCTTAGTTATAACCCTATTAACCCATAGGGAAAATTTCATTTGTGAGTACCAATTTCTCTAGTCTTCTGCAATTAGTTTCTTCAAGATCCTTACTAAAGTTTATTTGAATACTCATATAATCCATCTCCTTGTGGATAATAGGTGGTGGAATGACCAATTATAATGTTGTACTTCTAACAAAAATAAATGAACTTTGTTGACTTAAACACTTGGCCGTTATTAGTCACAATCTTCTTAGGGCAGCCAAACATAGTAAGGATGTTTTCCTTCAAGAACTTAATGACTATAGTGTCGATTACATTTTTGGGCCACTTCCACCCATTTATTGAAGTATTCATTAGCTGTAGGTATCCACCTATGTTGGATTCCATAAGGTGGGTGTATTTATTCAATGAAGTCTAAGTTCCATTCCCTCAAAGGATCTTCAATAATGACATGGATTAGTGGAAGTGGTGCTAATTTCTATTTCTTAGTGAACAATTGACACTTATCACATGCCTGAATATAAGAATGAACATCTACAAATAGTTTTCACAGATAAAAACCTACTTTGAATATTTTTTTGTTGTATCCCTCTAACTATAATGTCCTCCACATACGCAACCACGAATTCATTCATCACCTTATGAATTTTCTCTTGAATCAAACATAAAAGTAGGATTACAATAGGGTACTTCCTATACAATTGGTCATTGGATATAACAAATTTTTGGGCCTGTAGTAGTCTTGCACTTCCCTTTATCCAATTTCACAGGGCACCTTAGAAATAGTAGGTAGTAAATGATGTCTTTATACTAGCAGTACACAACATACTTCATCTGGATTTCCTAGAATGTTGTTTTGATCACCTACTATTGTGCCTCTTTTTTGTCTTCTTAATCTCCTTCACTTAATAAGTTTATGCCCAATGATCAACAATTTGTTTCTCATAGGATTTTATATAGCCCCTTCCCTTTGATTAGTTTAGTGGGTTTGATGTCCATATTATACTCCTAGATTTTAGCAATGCACCTTCCTCATTATCCATCACTATATCCTTGCACCATAATGTACTTTATGGCTATTGTTCGAACATAAGAAACTATGTTGGATTGTTGAACATAAATTTTGAAAGCCTTTAAGGCTTTTGCTAAAGCATAAGCCTTGTTCTATACGATGTTATACTTCATTTAAGCTTCGTTCAACACTTGACTAAATAAGGCTATTGGTTGTTCATGTCATCCACTATTCTTCTGCAATATGAAAACCACCACAATATGAGGAGAAGCAAAAGAAAACATGTAGAATGGTTTTGAATGATATAGGCTAACCAACATGGGAGCTTCTGCAAAATCCCTATTAATCCAAGAGAAGGATCTTGAGAATTTGGATTCCATTTCAATTCATTTTCCTTCTTCAACATTTTTTTGATCTCCTTTACTATACCAGCATAACTAGGTATGAATCTCATTAAAAAGTTAATTCTGCACAGAAAAACTTTAACTTCTTTCTCATTTCTTGGTAGGGGAATGTTGCTTATGGCTTCCACCCTCTTGGGGATCAATTTTCACCCCTTCTTTTTCTACTATGTGCCCCAGTAGATTTCCCTCACTTAGGGTGAACTAATACTTTTTAGGATTGAAGGACAAGCCATACTTTATGCATTTATCAAAAGTGAGTCTTAAGTGTTAAATGTGTTCTTCATCTGTTTTAGAGAAAACAGTAATGTCATCCAAGTAGATTACTACAAAATTGTTCTATTCTCCCAAAAATGCTATATCTGTTTCTCATTGAAAAGTGGATCCTAGATTTATGATACCAAATGGAATTCTACCACACATTAAGGTTCCCAAGGGTGAGGTGAATGCGGTTTTCTTTTAATATTTAGGATGCACTACCACCTAATTGTATCATGAAAAACCATCCATCATAGACATCCGAGATAACCCTACTACCTTTCGTAATATATAATCCATTTTGGACAAAGCGTAATTATCTTTTAATGAGGCATTGTTGAGATTAGTAAAGTCCACACAACCTTATATATCCACTATGTTTCCTAACAGGAATCAGATTCACCACCAAATCTAAATATCTTAGGGGTACAATGATTTTGGCCTAGAATAATTTCCTTACTTCCATCTCAATGGATGGGAGTAGAAGAGGATTGACTTGTCTGAGATTTTTCTTGTATAGTTTCACCCCATTCTTCAAGAGAATCTTATGCTGAATAATATTAGTATGAAATGTTTTTAAATCATCGTATGACCAAGCAAACGTGTCCCTATAATCTCTGAAAAGGTTCAGATACCTTTGCTTGTACTTGAAAGAAATTCCCTTTGACAGCTTGAGTATTCGTGGCTCCTTTTCGAGACCGATGTTGTCATCCTCCATATGTTCTTTCACTTCTTCTTCAATGGGTTTCGAACCTACATCATTTGAGTTAAACAATCTTTCAAAGGGAACCAAACCCGAGGGAATAGTATTACCCTTTAGATATAAAATATTATGCCTTGCGATGGTTTCTTCCCAAACAGCCCGCTCCTCTTCTATTATCTCCTCGTTCCCGTGGTCAATCACAGAATTTGAGAATTCCATAATGAATTCCATGAAACATTTGATCTGCTACGCATTCTGAAACACCTACACATTTACGATATTCTCTGGTACTAAGGACCTATATCTAACTTCAACTTCATACATGAGAAGTGGATTTTGAGGTGTATTAAAGCTGTTGGCATCTATAGTGAAGGAGACATGCATTCGGTTTATTTTTCTGGGTAGGAAGTGAACATTTAAGGCTAATAAAAAGTTATCAATCAGGTCCCAAAGCTCATTTATGTAAGCCTTCAATATTGAATTCTTATTTTGGCACTGATTTATGATTTTCTTCACTACCAACTTTGAATCTCTAAACACAATTGAACACTCAATGCTCAATTTTTTTCTACTTTCAGAACCAAAAGTAAGGTTGCATACTCAACAATTTTGTTGGTGGCATAAAATTCCAATTTAAAAGAGAGAGGGATAAAACTCCCTTCTGGGGATATCAACAACACACATGCCCCATTTCCTTCCTTGGAATAAGAACCATCAAAATATAACATCGATACCCTACCAAAATGAGTTTTGAGACCTTGGGAAGGTCATTGAATGTGTTTTTCTAGCTCAAATTGACAATCTGGTCAAAATTCATCTGTCCAAGGCTTTTGTGTCATAACCAACTCTCATCTATATTTGTCAAACAACACTTTTCTATCTTCTCCCTCAACACATAGAGATTGTTGTCTATTCTAACAGCCTCAACAACTATCTCACCTATTCTTCTCGACTTGATTTGATAATTTTTGGCTTTAAAAACCACATCATATCCTTGATCACACTAATGAGACACACTCGACAGATTATGTTTCATCCCACCAACATTTAAAAGATTTCTGGCCTTTACCTTTTCCATTAGATATACTGACCACTCCTTTTGCAATTATTTTTCTTGGAGCATTGCTACCAAAGGTCACATTGCCTTTGTCAAATGGTTTCAAAGTTAGAAACTTTATTTTGTCTCATGTCATGTCCCTGGAAAAACCATTGTTCATATACATATGACTCCCGCCAATTTAAGTATATAAAATGTTTTTTTTTGTAGAGACAACATGAGGGTTGAGTAGAGACCAATGCCTATGACATGTTAGTGATTTCTTTAATATTCGAATGAAAAATCATATCACATTCAATATTTAATATAGTTTCAAAATAAATTGATTCCGAAACTTCCATAAGATAGGAAATACAGTAAACTAATGTAAATGATAACTCATAGGAATGCTAATATTAAATTCATGAGGGTTGATCCTAATTTAAGTTTGTAGCTTATCAGTTGTTTTATGGTGTATGATAGGAGAACTAGGTAGAAAAGAAACTTGATACACATGGCTTAAATGTTTAAGTATCTTATGCATCAGAATTGAGAGTGAAACGAAAGAAGAATAGATGTTAATGGAATGAAATAATACATGGAGCGCATTTAAGGAATTAGTTTTCATGTCCATTGAAGTGTCATTCATCAACATCTAAGTTAAACGAATCCATAAATTCATGAAAAACATGTCCAACAACTATTATTACATGCAGTCTAAGAAGGGTATTGAACACATGTGTAAACACATAGAAAATAATACATATTGCAAACTCAAATGATTTGGAATCACCAAAACTTTGTATTAATTTCCCATGAAGCATACATTTAGCAAGATCTACAACACTATTCTTTTGAAAACAAGAAGAAAATTAAAATTTTTTGAACCATTTCTCAGTTTCGTAATATTTCTCTTATAGAACCTTAGAAAGAGATCTCATTACAAAAATATTCCTTCTTAATTTCATCATGGTAACTAATCATGTCAAAACCTCACTATGCTCTGTGGCATAACTGTGTTAACTGAATACTAAAAACCTAAATAGAAAAAAATATTTACATAAGAGGTGAAAGTAAAATGTTGTCATCAACACAATTAGAAATATCTTCAAGTATGGTAGGCCGATGGTGGAGATCGCATCGATGGTTTAATGATTTAAATAATAGGTGGATTAAAAAACTACTTGCATCGTTTCCATAGTGTTGGAGGTGGATAAGGATATGAGAAGAATTGTTAATATGTGACCTTAATATTGGTGACACTAATGTAACTTAGCCTATGACGAAATAGGTTTCTAACCATTTCCAGTATTTGGAATTCTCTCTTCTTATAATTTACCATATTTTTCCCTTTGATGGTAGCGGTTTTCGTGTGGGACAAACCTACATTCTTTTGGCTTCAACAAGTCTTTGACTATACTACTCCCAACGGGTTAGATCCCCAATAAAATGTAAAATTTCCCACTGTATATCACCTAATAATGCAATATACTAAAGAAAAATACTTGATCTACTTCTACAAACAAACTTGCAGAAGCTTAATCGATTTTGAGCAAGAACAAATAGAACACATATAACAAAGAATGAGAAATCAATCACACATGAACATAGAATAATACTCTAGGGAAAGCCTTTGCTAAAAACCTCGATATCTGTATTATCATACAAGAAGAAATATCTCCAGATTACACAAAGCATTAGCTCACAAGCTATCTAGCTCTCAGTACAGTCCCTCAACGTTGCTCATAGACTGAATAGACACAACATATGCCTCTAGTTACCACCTGTGTGAATTGACCTCTGAAACAACTCACCAAACTCAGAAGTGACTGCGCAATCTCCAAGGAATGAATTCCTTCTACATGCAAGAGATATCCTTAATGGAATATTCCTGCAACTGATAGTACATTGTCCCATCCTCTGATCTCAACTGGGTCTCTGACTAAACTGACATGCATGAGTTATTTATGAGAGAATATTCGGTTATCTGAAGTGCAGTAGTTACATGCATGCATGCATTAACTAACTTAACTCGCAATCAATTCCACAAAATGTTGGAACAAATCTAACTGGACTTAGTTAACTAAGTTAACTAATTACAACTCAAAGTACAACTCATCTTGATCACTTTAAGTAAGTGATAAATTCCTCAATCAAAGGGAAGCCTGTTGCATGTCTTCACATAGACTTCATGTTTGATTTTCTCCAACTAATTAATTCAATATGAATTAATTAATTACTCTTCAAACAGCTACTAAGATCACATTCTAATTTTAATTCTCAATTTTAGTTCAGGGACTAAATGTTTCCAGGAAAACTAGTGTCTTTTCGATCTGCTAGTCCCACTGAGCTGGGTAGCTATCTTAGAAACAAAAAATCAAAGCAAATTGTCATTTCCTTTATGTATGATAGATAAGAGAGAAGGAAAAAGGACCAACCTAGATCTTCTGTTTGGCTCTTTGCTTGTTTCCTCTCTCCCTTGATAGAGCTTTCCACTCCTCTCCTACTTCTCCCGCTTTAGAGAATACCTATAGAGGCAATGAAACAAAACACCATCGAAGCATCTCAATCTATAATACTATAAAAAATGTAGAATCAAAAATACATTGACCATACAATTGCATTCATAAACAACAAGATTCACAAATACACGATTATATGGAGGAAAACTCAAATAGCTTTATTAATAGTAGAAGAGAGGATTACAACCCAACTGTCTGATCCAACATCATCCTCCCAGCATCAAAGCCCTCTTCACCTGATGAAAAGAAATATCACCCGCCAATACAATGTTCCCTCTCAAAGAGAAACCAACAACACTTCCTTACAAATTACAAAATTCCAGCCTGTAGATCTCTCAGATGAGGGATCCATATATAGATGTCTTGCAAGGGTGTGAGTCAGCTCTAGGTTTATGATTAGTGTCATTCCAATGAGAGTTCTTGGTTCCACTTGGAGATTTCTTTGATCTCTTACTCATCCCCAGGCGAATTTAGAGAGGCAAGTGTCATATGAGAAGTTTCTAGAAGATTCCCTAGGTTTCCACTTAGCAAACTGTCTCTGCCATTTGTCTACTCTCACTCATCGCACCCCATAGAAGGCTCTTTTAGCATGCATCACACCTGGCTAGTGTAGCAGCCAGTATGCATCACACCTTGACCATGGAGAAGTAATTATGGTCCAGGTTTGGCCAGTTCTGAGTGGTTGTTCAAGTGGAACTTCTAGGAAATGATGTAATCAATTGACCATGATCCTTTAGGGTATGAAACAACACCCTTAGGGGTTAAAGAGCCCTTGGTTTATCGACATATGTGATAGGGGTTGAAGTGCCCAAATATATCTATAACAGTTGCCCCCTAATGCATGAGGCTATAAATCTTTTGATGTCAGGTGAAATTCTTTATCATGAGGATCTGAAGTATTCAAGCTGGAAGGTGACCTGTATAAGATACAATATAATACATCATCATCATATTATTTTCATGATTTAGCTGAGGCGAGCATGCCCATGCTCAGCTTTATAAATTCATTTTCATGTACAAAGGACATATAATCGTTTGTTGTTGCAGACTGGTGATTCTCTATATGTAGAGTCATCATCCCTTAGCGTGAATGATCATCTATGTAGCTTCTGTGTACATTTGATGTCTTTATTTTCCTGAATATATCGCAGCCCGAATGGATGAAACTAGATCCGGTGTCTTCAAAACCCATTCAATCTTCACCCTATGTACAAGTCGATCCATGTGAAAAGATGTTCTAAAGTCGAACATGGAAAGACATCGCCTGATTACCAGCCAATAATGTAAGTTGTTAACATGCACAAGAGGAGTCACTGATAATGATAATGACCCTCACGGTACTACAACACAATTCACGTGGTGTGAATATATGAGTCTATGTTGAACACCACGCAAAATCTTTAGGTCGAAGGCCATTGATGTATACCTATTGCGGGAAGTGAGAAACTTGCCATTGAGGCATGCAAGCTTCAAAGTACTAAAAGGGTTGTTTCTAAGTCAACTTCTTGGATAATGAGCTAATGTCGACAAGAAGTGACCCATCGTAGGAGGGCCTTGATGTATCCCACATCTACAATATGAAATGGAGCAAATGATTTTTCTGGAGATGAAAATGATTTGATGATACAAGGTTCAAGAATAACAGTCAAGAAAAATGGAGGGTAAAGGTATTGCAGTGGATGAGGAGTTAGCTGGGTGGTGAATTCTCTGAATGACTTCTCTCGAACATGTCGGTGACATTGATAAGGATTGGTAGCGTTAACCCCAAAAGATGGATGGTATGGAGGACCAATGGTGATATGACTAGTGAACGGAATAACCCAACCTGACTTAATCATGGTGATGGAGTGAAAGTGTCATGTTCAAGAGCAACCTGCTACCAATAAAGTTTTTCAAGTTTTCTTCCCTTTTTCCCCAGTCATTACTGACTAGTACCTCTTTATTTTTGTCAAGCTTGAGAAGGATAACATGTGCTTGTTCTATAATTTCCCTTCGGGCAAACCTGCCGCTATGTTTTAGTGAGCCTAGTGACAGTGAAACTAGTTCTTGTCTGGCTGGACAAGTTTGTCGCTATTGTTTTAATGAGTTTAACGACAAGGATAAATCGGTACTTTTCATGTTTAGAGATTTTGAAAAGGGATAAAAAGGAAACTCTAGTGGTCCTTTTTCGTAGCATAATCCCTCGAGTCTGAAAAAGATTAAAATAATACAAAAGGGATGACTTTTATGATCACTTTAGTGAGCCGAAAAGGATAAGTGCTTGATCTTTTTGTGGGATAATCCCTCAGGTAAAAAAAGATTAAAATTCAAGAGGGATGGCACTTCCAATCACTTTAGCGAGCTGGAGAGGCCAATTGCTTGACAATCGTTTTATTTTTAACGAGTCTAAAAAAAGTTTAAAAGAGACTCGTTTTTTAGGAATGAATGGTGTTTTCGGGTAGCAACTGGTTCCAGGTAAGTTTGGAACTTCTAAAAGCATGGCAGTGTGAAGAGGGTGGATAACAGAACCACTCGTTGCAACTATTCTTCAAAAGGGTAAACAATCAAGTGGAAGCATATGATCGGCCAAAAGAATGGAGGTGATGGTAGAACACAACCAAGGTTAAAAAGGATAATAACATGGCAATCATAGAGTTTGTTTACTGAAGGTGGATTCATTTTTTAATGAGCTTAAATTGGGAGAAACTATGCTCAGTGGCAAGTTTATTTTTTAACAATCCTACACTTTGCAGAAACATTGTTCATGCCAGTCATTTAAATATGTCTCTCATTGGTAGGTTTATTTTTTAGTGAGCTTGAACTCTTTGATAACATTTGCTCATTACCTTTTTATGTAGGCTAGGAACAACCAAACTACAAAGCTAACTACACTAAAGCTAAGTAACTAGTAAGATTAGGTAGGATGGTTTTGTCTTTTGCCTAGACACAACCATTCCTTTGCTTCGTCTGTGTGCAATAGACAAAGGTGAATGGTGGATCAGACCAATCACCTAACCTAAGGAGTTGAACTAAAAAGCTAAAAAGATAAAAATGCTAAAAAGCTAAAAAAATCAAATTGGTCATCTTTTGCTTTCACAAAAAGATTTTCATGCCCCCAGGCATGGAGAAAAGGAGAGTTTCCAAGTTACCATATGGAAGTCCTTGTGGTTAGGCAGGATTGTTTCTATCAGTGGCTAGACAAAAACACTTCCTTGGTTTTGTCCATAGACAAAGGTGAATGGTGTGAGCTTCCAATCAAATAACCTACGAGGAGATAATTGTTTTAGACCAGTCATATAACCTATAAGAAATAAATGTTTCATTCCGATCCCATAACCTACAAGGAAATGGTGTTTCAGACCAATCATATAACCTACAACGAAATAGTGTTTCAGACCGATCATATGACCTGTAAGGAACTCTATCTTTTCAGCTAGGTTCGCCTGCCACAGCTGAAGAGGGTGCATGCCCCCTAAACTTCGTTACATTCACCAAACTACTCGCCGCAGTTAGGTGGATGGAATGAAGGTTGAAGAGACATTCTTGATGCAGAGAGACCATTTAGGGATGATGTTTGACTTGTAGCTGTGTTTGAACCAGGAAATGAAAGGTCGTCGATAAGCTGCACAATTTTTCCTTCATGCGGGAAAGACATCACTCGAAAGAGTGTGGAACTAATAGCTTCCATGGTATTAGCATAGTCACGCACGAGGAGTAGATTGTAATCTAGTGGCCCTTGGACTACCATCACATTCAATTTAATGGTTTTCATTTTCAAAGTTATTGGCAACTTTGGAAGGATCCATAATGGTCCACTTGGTCCTTTGTTAAAGCTTGAAAAATTTTGTGTCTCAGGCAGAAGCGATGGTGAACCAAGTGCTTTCCAAGCAGTTGAGGAAAGGATACTCACCAAAGCCTCTTCATCTCTAATAGTTCCAGACACAATCATTTTGTAAACTTGTACTATGACTCGGAATGGTACATTAGACGGAAGGTGGGGTATTGCTAGTTGATTCCAATCGAAGAAAACAACTAGACTGCTTGGAGGGGGGTACCGAATAAATGGCTGAATGAACCCCTTGAACCGGGGGAATTTCCTCCTGTTGTAAAGGAATGGGTGGGTTGCCCCCAAGTTCATCAAACTTTGTGTCGACAAAAAGAATTTGAACAGTGTTGTTCTCTTTGTCTTTAGGAATTGTATCATCTTGTTGTGGCCAGCAACAACCCCCCTTTTTCATTTAAATGTTTGTCAAAAATACTAAATGAATGGGGACCCTTAGTTTAATTTTGAGAAAAATTAAGTTTTCCTTTCTTCAAAATAAGGTTACCATCGTAAGTTTAGAGAGGTCTTTCGAATATATTTTTAACCTAAGTCTACGATAAGGTAAAGGTATTTAAAAATTGCATTACAAAAAAGGATAGGAAATGCCTTCATTCCCTTATAATATTGGTATGCGCAAGACCCCCGTGTTAAGCCTAACGTCGCATCGCAGTAAAGTAATGCTCATAAGGAAAAACCTCAAGATCTGCTGATCTGCGATAACACCGATCAAAAGATTGCATATCGCAGAAATAAACTGGCAATACTTGACAAACATCAAACTTCTGTGACCTGCGATGTTGTGACCTACGATGTTGCGACCTGCGATGTTGCGATCGCCGCGATGGCCCAATCTATGATCTTGCGATTTGCGATTAGCATGACTTGCGATGGCACGATCTTCAATGTAACGTAAGCAAATCATGAATCATTTAATCACGAATCCTTCGGGCGCGCCATTCAAAGAAAAGACACTTACCATAATCTGACCCCAGATCATGCGCTTTTAATGATAGTAAACGGATCAGTTGTCAGTTATTAAATGAGATGAAGATGCGTGCTTTTGTAAAGAAATATTTCACGTAAAGTGGCATATTTGATATATCTGTTGCATTTAAAACTCTCCCATCACCTTTCTCAATCAGTCATTTCCACTTCGCTCGTAATCTGCAGGAACGAAGAGTTAAGAAGATTCAAAGCCGAACGCAGGGAGCAAATGGGAAAGAAACATAAAGCCCAAGGCTTCGAGACGAAGGAAAAGACGAAGGAGATGGCGCCTTTGTATACAGACACTCATGCAACAGGACGCAGGAATTTCAACATGGGAAGGCATGTATAGGCTGCTGGAGGAAGAAAACCCTAAAGTAATGAAGGTTGATAGCGTCGCGGGCTCACAAAACTCTTCTGAGGCATCCTTAGAGGAGCTGGCATGTTCATTTCTTCACCGAATAGCAGCTAGACCCAAAATTTTACTGTATACAGATATGATCAGGTGGATACTTGACAATGCAGAGTCACAAGGCAGACAATTCAAGGTTTAGGGACATGGGCTCATAGGATCATTCGCCACGCAAGACTTAAAGCTTATGTATCATCCTCTCGAGCCCCAGACGAACTACAATGCACAATTTGTCAAGAAATTTGCAGCAGAGAACCCAAACCTGCCAGAGAACCGACTCCCAGCGTCAGCCTCAGTGGAAACTCTAGTACTTCCAAATCCAAATCTGAAACTACCCAAGGAACGCCTGAACGTTCTAAAAAGTCTGGAAGCGACCAAGGAAAAAGTGAAGAAACAGCTAAAGATACAGCTCAGTCAAGTGCAATGTCGCAACAACAAGTTATCACCTCCCCACCAAGAGATGTCCCTCCTCCCATCATTAAAGCGCCACTCGTCACAATAGAGCTAGACAAAGAATGGGAAAAATTCAACGAGCTAATCAGCCTTGAAGGGAAAACCCAAAGAACACCTGTGGACAATGCACATGTAACGCAAGAAATGGTTTTGACCATAGTCAGCAGTGTCATAGAAATGGAGCACAGTCATATCGCTCCACCTTCTGAGCTTCTACTTAGTGTAGAGGAAATTCCCCCACTGGATGTATTCTATAGTCCCCAACATAAAGCAGTTGTGAGGAGACAAATAAAGAAGAGAAAGCTAGAGAATACACTGTCACAGGATGCTGAACATTTAGATGTCTTATGAAAAACCCTAACAACAACCCAACAGAAAATCTCATGAAGTTATCTCAGATTGCAGGAGCATACGCTTCTGCGACTATCGACAAGGCGTCGGAAGTTTAACAACCATTGAGGGAACAAGAAAACCAACTACAGCTACTACAACAACAGCTACAACAAGCCAATACTAGTATTGAAGCGTCCAAACAACTCGAGAAGTTACAAGAAGACTTTCAACAGATGTAGATAAGCTATCAAAGAAGCCTAGATGAAAAAGGAAAGCAGTTGCAAGCTTTAGAGGAAATACATAAGGACGAGCCTAAGCTTGCCGAATTTGTTTCAGAATCTGTTGGCTTAAATGAGCAACTTCTGCAGCAACAGGAAGAGTTGGGACGTAAGATATCGCAGTGGAGTCACTATTTCGAGCTGAGCGATAAACTCACCAATCAAGTGGCGGACTTGCGAAGTGACTATGACCAGATTGACAGACGAGTGACAGAATACTTAGCTTGGCAGGATGGAGAGGAAGGGAAGAGAGCAAATGCACCCAGAATAAATGAGAGTCATAAAGAATTTCTCTTTAACAAATGGGACGATCAAATCAGGCAGGCAGAACAGGCAGCGGAGACAGCGGCAACACAGGCAAGCATTCTTATCGACTGTGTAAATGAGAATTTGCACAGAGCCAACTTAATCGCAGAAACCACCCCGGGGTACCTACCAAATAAGTCACGACTAGAGGCAGAATGGAAGTAGAAGGTGCAGGAAAAGGGAAAAGAGATACAGGCATTGAACAGGTTGAATTGGGAGTGTTAGTGGGCGTACTTAGTCAAGCCACACAGTCAATGGATGACTGTGAAATGCATCATAAACTCAGCTGTGAAAGTAGTGCCAGCTCTCATAGATTCTGTTTTTGCAGCCCAGCTCAGCGCAGAAGTCGGCCAACCGACTCTTTTCAAGTCTATGATGAACACTTGCAGTTTTAAGGACCAAATTCAGAAGTAGCTTATTTCTAGAAGTTTGTTGTTTCTTTTTATTTAGATTAGAAAAAGGACGGTCATTTGAGAACCGTATCCTAAAATTTTGTAAAAACACTATTATTAGAATTAACAAGTAGTATTTTAACCCTTCTCATGCATTTAGAGAAGGGTCCAGAGATTTGTCAAAAACTTATCCTCGGAACATGCAC
>APFE030186951.1:105709-120964 GCA_000404065.3 Pinus taeda | reverse complement strand
GACATATGAATGGCTTATTATGCGATATGCTATTCACAACTATTTTGCCTAACTTCTTATGCAAAGTGGTTTATCTCAAATGATTTCTATTCTTATGATAGCTGAATGATCTTTATTACCAGTTATTGTTTGAAATCTCTCTAGATCGCATAATAGAAAATATACATCCCAGGTTAGCATATATCTGATGTATTGTTTCTCATTAGATTATGATAGCATAGAGTTAGTTTAAAGAATCTAAATTAGATTAGCTTTAAAGTACTCTTAGATCAGCATTAATCAAACTCTACACACACACACACACCCAGATCGGGAAACTGGTCCCGTTATCCCCAGTCGGTGCCGCTATACCAAACGGATAAGATGCTGCCAACCAAGGTCCGGACCGGGTGGGTATCCCCCTTGTTGTCGACCCGATTTTCGGGGCTTCAAAATATTTGGCGTTAGAAGGAGGGCCTGAAAATAGTGTCTGCTGGAATGATTTTCAATCGTAACATTTGAATCTGGATGGCTGCTCACAAACTTCCCATTTGGAGTTGCATCCATGTTCCTACCTCTTCCAACACTCCACCTGAAGTGGTAAGACTCTTGTCTCAGGTAAAATTCAGTGGTAAGAATAACTCTTCTGCTTTTAATCATGCTCTTCAGTTTATTCAAAGAGTTTCAAGTTATGATATTCAAAGAGTTGACGAAGGTGTTTATGTCGAATTTTTACTCTTACATTCACGGCGGAAGCTAGAAAATGGTGCATAAACCTCCCAGTTGCATCGATTCACAGCTGGGACCAATTCGTCAAGATTTTCATTTTTGAATTTGATTGTTATGACTATGACCAGGTATATGATGAAATTGATTATCTACGGAAACAAGATGAACCTATTAGGGATTTTAATATGCGATTTCATCTTGATTGTCTAAAGTACGATCTTGAAAGTGAACTCATAGATGAAGAATCTTTAGATTATGCTGAACATTCTCTACCTCCTATATCTGATCAAGCAGAAATTAGTTCGGATTTTGTCTCATTTCTTTCTAATATGAATGAGAACTCCAATTTGAATATACAAATCACTCATAGTGAAGAAAGTCCCCAAAGCTTAGGAGTTATCCATACTCTAATACAAGGAGACAAAAGCGAGAACGCTGGAGGGAAGCCTGCCTTGGAATCAGGAGATGACTTTGATACAAGGTCAGATAATATCGTTTCAAGTCAACAAATGCAGATGCCAAGGTTAGAACAGCAAACTATTTCTCTTTCAAAAAGTATCAATACACAAAGGTATGATCTAAAACCCGATGTCTATGTTGAATCTGATGAACAAAGATCTTTTCATGATGATATTTTTAAATGCGTTGCTTCAGAATCACACTTCTCTCTTTATGCTGATGTTTTTAATGATGATAACTTCCCCCCTCTCAACATTAAAGATATTTCAAAAAACATAGAGGATAATTCAAATAAGACATCATTCGATTTTCAAAATAAAGAGATAGATATAGAACATCCTTTGATTGTTTCCAAGCAAGGATCACTTCAATCACCTTGTCTGAAATTATATGACCAAAAGGAAGAATCTAGGGAAACTTGTAAAATTAGTTATGATGGTTACTTTGCCAACAATGATGTTATTGATTTATCTCAAATAACCCATCAAAGCTCAAACAATGAGAGATATTCTAATTTGGAAAACATATCATTCAATCCTCATTTCAAAGCCAAAGATCATTCGCCTGATTTTACTGACCAAGACAATATCCCGATATATGATTCATATCATGAAGAAACCCCCATGCTTGTTCACAATCATAATTTATCTTTTGATTCACAAGACCTGGCCAGTTCTTGTGAACAACAAAATATTACAAGCCAATCCCAGTTGTGCTGTAACTTTATTTGTACATATAATCATTTCTTTTCTCACTTGCACTCATTTTGTACAAAATCGGATTGTGTTTTAAATTTTCAGACTTTTGATAGATTATTCTGGTATGTTGAACACCTTATCAAAGAACATCCAAAAGACGATCTACCATTTTGGAAAGCTAAACGGTGTCAAGGAAGTACAAAACTTCCTCTATTACGAGATCATCAAGCTATAACAGGAATTCATCCTTATTTTTATGATCCAATAGATATCCAGTTGGAAAGAAGTTTTTGCAAGAAAGAAATGGACAAGATTCCAACTGAAGTTATACATTCTTATTCCGCATCCAACATTAACAATCCAAGAAAAGTTCCGTTCTTAACACTAACGTTGGAAAGTTACATACGTGTAGGAATAAAAATGAGAAGGTGGCTCCACTGGAAATATCATTTCACCTAGTCAAAATTTTGTATATAGTTAGGATAGGAGTAGGAGTAGTTTAGTTAGGCTACTAGATTTACTTTTAATAACTGATAGGCAAAATAAGAGAAGAGATCATCCCTATTCTCTACATAATCTTAGGGAATGTCTACCTCTCACTTCGTTAAGTATTTTTCTCCATAAATAAAGTTTTCTTTGGTCAACAGCATTTGACGTTTACAAAAGACACCTTTTTCTCTATCAATATTTTGAACTTCTGCTTCTATGAATGACAATATTTTTTTTGAAACTTGACCTTTATTACTAATAGAACTTTAATCCAGATATGATACTAGTTTCAACTCCAAAAAAATTTGAAGAAAGCAATCTTAGTGAAGCAATTGTTTTACATCAGTATAATGAAAGGCATCAATAACAAAATAAGGGGTCCCTGTAGAAACATCTATTTCCAAAGAAGCTCTATTATTGTCGTCCAAAAATTTCTTAAGGAAAGAAAATTGACTTCCTCCCTGCTAAAGGAAATCACAACATTCAAGGAAAAAATCCAAGGAAAACACTATATCTCAAAGAATAAGATGTCTCATCATGAGCCGACTTATCATGATCGCAGATATTATAACTTGCTGACTTTGCCAAAACTGTCCACCAAAACAGGGAAATGACTCAAGATTGTTGCAATCAAAAGACAAGGGGTCTCATCACGAGCCAACTTGTTCAGCAAAAGTGTAAATCAAGTGAGTGACCGTGTCATAATTTGGCCACCAAACCAAGACATTGTTCTTTAGAGAATAAAAAAACAAAAAGTGTCAAAATGGGTTTTTCTGTGAATGGTTGTAAACACACTTAAGCAGGATAAAGGATCATTACTGGTTAATAGGTACCCCTGTCGAGGCTATGGACGCCTGCTGGCAGCAGAGGCTTTACTTGTGACAAAGAAGCATATTTAAAAAGGACTGCTATACAGGGAAGAATTTATTTTAATTTTTATTTAAGACCGAGTAAGGGCTGGTGTAAATGCAAAGACAAGCTAAGGATACAAGTAATTAAATAGAAAGGAGTTGAAATGAAATATCATTGACAGTTTGAAGTATAATATTTTTATCTTTCTATAATAAAGTTAAAGTTTTTTGAGAAAATTTTTTATTTTCAGAAGTTTGAAAAATGTCAAGAGAAGGTTAGAGATAACTGGTTCTCCCAAGTGAATCGCCAATTGTTGTGGCCAGCAACAACCCCCCTTTTTCATTTAAATGTTTTTTCAAAATACTAAATGAATGTGGACCCTTAGTTTAATTTTGAGAAAATTAAGTTTTCCTTTCTTCAAAATAAGGTTACCATCGTAAGCTTAGAGAGGTCTTTCGAATATTTTTTTAACCTAAGTCTACGATAAGGTAAAGGTCTTTAAAAATTGAATTACAAAAAGGGATAGGAAATGCCTTCATTCCCTTATAATATTGGTATGTGCAAGACCCCCGTGTTAAGCCTAACATCGTATCACAGTAAAGTAATGCTCATAAGGAAAAACCTCAAGATCTGTCGATCTGCGATAACACTGATCGCAAGATCGCATATTGCATAAATAAACTGCCAATACTTGACAAACATCAAACTTCTGTGACCTGCGATGTTGCGACCTGCAATGTTGCGATCACCGCGATGGCACAATCTGCGATCTTGCGATTTGCGATTAGCGCGACTTGCGATGGCACGATCTTCAATGTAACGTAAGCAAATCATGAATCATTTAATCACGAATCCTTCGAGCGCGCCATTCAAAGAAAATCACTTACCATAATCTGACCCCAGATCATGCGCTTTTAATGATAGTAAATGGATTAGTTTTCAGTTATTAAATGAGATGAAGACGCGTGCTTTTGTAAAGAATTATTTCACGAAAAGTGGCATATTTGATATATCTGTTGCATTTAAAACTCTCCCATCACCTTTCTCAATCAGTGATTTCCACTTCGCTCGTAATCTGTAGGAACGAAGAGTTAAGAATATTCAAAGCCGAATGCAGGAGAAAATGGGAAAGAAACATAAATCCCAAGGCTCCGAGATGAAGGAAAAGACGAAGGAGATGGTGCCTTTGTATACAGACACTGCATGCAATAGGGACGTAGGAATTTTGACATGGGAAGGCATGTATAGGATGCTGGAGGAAGAAAACCATAAATTAATGAAGGTTGATAACACCGTGGGCTCACGAAACTCTTCCGAGGCATCCTTAGAGGAGCTGGCATGTTCATTTCTTCACCGAATAGCAGCTAGACCCAAAATTTTACCGTATACAGATATGATCAGGTGGATACTTGACAATGCAGAGTTACAAGGAAGACAATTCAAGGTTCAGGGACATGGGCTCATAGGATCATTCGCCGCGCAAGAATTAAGGCTTATGTATCATCTTCCCAAACCCCAGATGACCTGCAATGCACAATTTGTCAAGAAATTTGCAGCAGAGGACCCAAACCCGCTAGAGAACCGACTCCCAGCGTCAGCCTCAGTGGAAACTCTAGTACTTCCAAATCCAAATCTGACGCTGCCCAAGGAACGCCTGAACGTTCTAAAAAGTCTGGAAGCAACCAAAGTAAAAGCGAAGAAACAAATAAAGATACAGCTCAGTCAAGTGCAATGTCGCAACAGCAAGTTATCGCCTCCCCACCAAGAGATGTCCCTCCTCCCTTCATTAAAGCGCCACTCGTCACAACAGAGCTAGACAAACAATGGGAAAACTTCAACAAGCTAATTAGCCTTGAAGGGAAAACCCCAAGAACACCTGTGGACAATGCACAGGTAACGGAAGAAATGGTTTCGACCATAGTCAGCAGTGTCACAGAAATGGAGCACAGTCATATCGCTCCACCTTCTGAGCTTCTACTTAGTGTAGAGGAAATTCCCCCACTGGATGTATTCTATAGTCCCCAACATAAAGCAGTTGTGAGGAGACAAAGAAAGAAGAGAGAGCTATAGAATACATTGTCACAGGATGCTGAACATTTAGACGTCTTATGGAAAGACCCTAACAACAACCCGACAGAAAATCTCACAAAGTTATCTCAGATCGCAGGAGCATACGCTTCTGCGACTATCGACAAGGCTTCGAAAGTTCAGCAACTGTTGAGGGAACAAGAAAACCAAAGACAGCTACTACAACAACAACTACAACAAGCCAATGCTAGTATTGAAGCGTCCAATCAACTCGAGAAGTTACAAGAAGAATTTCAGCAGATGCAGATAAGCTATCAAAGAAGCCTAGACGAAAAAGGAAAGCAGTTGCAAGCTTTGCAAGAAATACATAAGGACGAGCCTAAGCTTGCCGAATTTGTTTCAGAATCTGTTGGCTTAAATGAGCAACTTCTGTAGCAACAGGAAGAGTTGGGACGTAAGATATCGTAGTGGAGTCACTTTTTCGAGCTGAGCGATAAACTCACCAATCAAGTGGCGGACTTGCGAAGTGACTATGACCAGATTGACAGATGAGTGACATAATACTTAGCTTGGTAGGATGGAGAGGAAGGGAAGAGAGAAAATGCACCCAGAATAAACGAGAGTCATAAAGAATTGCTCTTTAACAAATGGGACGATCAAATCAGGAAGGCAGAACAGGCAGCGGAGACAGCAGCAACACAGGCAAGCATTCTTATCGACTGTGTAAATGAGAATTTACACAGAGCCAACTTAATTGCAGAAACCACCCCAGGGTACCTACCAAATAAGTCACGAATTGAGGCAGAATGGAAGCAGAAGGCGCAGGAAAAGGGAAAAGCGATCCATGCATTGAACAAGTTGAATTGGGAGTGTTACTGGGCATACTTAGTCAAGCCACACAGTCAATGGATGATTGTGAAATGCATCATAAACTCAGCCGAGAAAGTAGTGCCAGCTCTCATAGATTCTGTTTTCGCAGCCCAGCTCAGCGCAGAAGTCGGCCAACCGACTCTTCTCAAATCCATGATGAACACTTGCAATTTTAAGGACCAAATTCAGAAGTAGCTTATTTTTAGAAGTTTGTTGTTTCTTTTATTTAGATTAGAAAAAGGACGGTCATTTGAGAACCGTATCCTAAAATTTTGTAAAAACACTATTATTAGAATTAGGAAGTAGTATTTTAACCCTTCTCATGCATTTAGAGAAGAGTTCAGAGATCTGTCAAAAAATTATCCTCAGAACATGCACTTCTGCACCCTGAGAGGAGGTTTTGATGAATGGATGGATCGAGATTTATTTTTTACTTGCATTTTGATATCTGCTACTGATGTTGCACTTTTGTACTCTTGGTAGATTTTAGAACAAGTAGAGATAGATCGTTTTTTCTTGAAGCTTATGGGTAGAACTAGTCATAAATGGTACTTTTATCTCTTGGCAATTCCTGCTCATATTCTTTAAAGTGATTTACAGTTTCAGTTATTTATATGTTACTACATGAATGTATGGGTTATCATTTGGCACTTTTGTACGGTGGAGTCATATCGTTTATGTTTGACATATGAATGGCTTATTATGCGATATGCTGTTCACAACTGTTTTTCCTAAATTCTTATGCAAAGTGGTTTATCTTTAATGATTTCTATTCTTATAATAGCTGAATGATCTTTATTACCAGTTATTGTTCGAAATCTTTTTAGATCGCATAATGGAAGATATACAATCCTGGGTTAGGATAGATTTGATGTGTTGTTTCTCACTAGATTACAATAGCATAGAGTAAAGTTAAAGAATCTGAATTAGATTAGCTTTAAAAATACTCTTAGATCAGCATAGTTCAACTCTACACACACACACAACCAAGATTGGGAAACTGGTCCCGTTATCCCCAGTCGGACCCGCTATACCAAACGGATAAGGAGCTGCCAACCAAGGTCCGGACCGGGTGGGTATCCCCCTTGTTGTCGACCCGATTTTCGGGGCTTCAACAGAATGGAGAAGGTGTCGCCGGTTGATCAAGTTTTGGATTCCTGATCAACTCCTTACTGATTGGTTCACGACTTCCTTTGTCCCTAAGATTGCATGGGACATTGCTATGGGAGCCTGCGTGACTGGAGAGCAAGAAATCGCACGTGCTCAGTACCTGGACTTAGTTTACTCTCAATCAAGTACCTTGTATGAGTATTTTCCGGATGCCCCGAGACCCGATACATCCAAGGCTCCACCGAAGTCATCTGTTGATGGAGTTATTGGCTCTGTGAACCCGGCCTCCAAAAAATCATCTTCAGACCCTGGGAAGCAAAAGTCAGGTGCTTCTAACGAAAACACTTCTCAGGGCGGTTCAAATTATGGTAGTACTTCCGAGGTCAACGTCGTCCAGTCCACCATGGCGAGTAAGGCCGCGAAAGGAAAGAAAAAGGGAAAAGGAAAAAATAAATCTGAACAACCTAAACAGGAATCCTCCAAACCTCCAACCGAGGAAGGAGTGAAGCGCAAACCCAAATATCCTTGTCTCATTTGTGAGGAGGATCATTACACTAAGGACTGCCCAAGGCGATCCGAAGTTAGTCGTTTGTTGAAAGGCGCTCCTGGGGTTCCTGTGGTTCTTAAAGAACCTTTTCCCTCTCAGCAAACTCAAATGGTGGCTGATCCGTCTTCTTCTCCCTTCGGTTCCCAAGTCTTCATGGTTGGATCTATTCCCGTTCATGTAATGACTTGAGCAAAGGAATATCTGTCGTCTGCAAGGAAGGAGCCCGAGGTTCCCTCAAGTGCGCCTTCATCCAGCTCTGGTCCACTCCATATTGAGAGACTAAGTACTGAGATGACCACCTGACCCCCTCCTAAAGGAGTACTCAGGAGATCTTCTTACAACCCAAATGCTCGTGCTGCTCAACACTATAGCATCGTTGAGGACTTAGCACAGGCTTCGTCGGCTATGTCCGCCTTAGGAGTTCTCTAGAGCTGCCCCCCTCAGAGGAAGTCCCTGCTATCGGCCATCAGTGGCATCAACCCAGAAGATTCGGATCTGATTACCTTCGACCTCGGGAGCCATGTCCCTAGGCTGCCTCATCAGATCGCTTTTCTTATCCAAGTCATCATCAACTCAAAAACAATTCATCGTATAGTTATTGATGAGGGCGCATCGACTTGCATTATGTCTATTGCTTGTTGGAAAGCAATCGGGTCTCCGACTCTGAGCCAGTCTCCTACGACTTTGGAAGCTTTCGATGGGAGAGAATCCCATCCCTATGGTATTCTTCAACGATTTCCAATCACTTTAGAAGGGGAAAACTATTGAAGTAGAAGTTGAGGTCATTGACGTGAATCTCACATACAACCTCCTTCTGGGCCGGAGATGGACGTATGCCATACGTGTCGTGGCTTCATCCCTCTTCTGTGTCATCCGTTTCCCTCACCAAGGGAAAATTGTCACGGTAGACCAGCTCTCCTACTTCGCTTCCTCTTCTGAGGGAAATGTACCTTTCATTGAACATACCTCCGTTCCTTTTGAGAGTGTGGGAGCCGGGCTCTTCAAAGATCCCACCCTCATGGGTGTTTTCTCCCTCCCACCTCCCAACCTCGCCTCTATCTCTATGATCTCGGTTCATTCTGATCCCTGGGCCCTTCCCCCCATCGACCAGATAGAATCATGGGGCAAGGAGATGTCGTTAAGTCCAGCCAAGCTCAACTACATCGAAATCATTGCTGCATCGGCCCCTCATGCTGAACCCGCTACTTCAAGTGGGGCTCTTGACTCATACGACTTCCCCCCCTGGTTTGGAGAATGCACCTCCTCGGATCCGTTAAAGGAAATATTTCCTTCCCACGAAGCGATTATAGAGACCATGTCTCTTGAGGAACATCCGTGGTTCCATCTTCACCACCGTTCCTCCTTTCTCCCTACCCTCCGAGAAACATTGGCTTGTATCGAGCGGTTTGCTCCATGTCTCCCTTCACAGCCTCTTCAGACGCCCATCCAGATCTATCAAACATTGTCTGAAGGAAATTTGGGGAATATTACGTAGACCCAACCCATCGACATCTCTGTCAAACCAAGGATTGTCGAGAACATCTATATAGGAGTCACTTGCACTCCTGAGGAGATTCAAATATATATAGCACTTTTTCGCGAATTCCGTGACGTTTTTGCGTGGTCCTACGAAGAGATTCCCGGCATCGATCCATCCATTGTAGTGCATGAGATACCTACGTATCCCGGCGCCAAACCTGTTCGTCAACGTTTACGTCCTCTGCACCCCCGTAAGGCGGCAACTATCAAAGCAAAAGTTGAAAAACTTCTTAAAGCTGGTTTTATTTATCCTATCCCACTTACAGATTGGGTCTCAAACATTGTCCCTATGGATAAAAAGCAGGGTACTATTCGCGTCTGTGTCGACTATCGTGACATTAATCGAGCCTGCCCAAAAGATAACTACCCCACACCGTTCATTGACCAACTCATTGATGAGTGTGCGGGAAGTGAAATATATTCGTTTATGGACGGCTTTTCTGGCTACAACCAGATTAATATCACCCCCGCTGATCAACACAAGACGACCTCTATCTATCCGTGGGGCACTTTCGCTTACAAAAAGCTCCCCTTCAGTCTTAAGAATGCCAGCGCCACTTTCCAGCGTACGATCTCTTATGCTTTTCACGATATCCGGCACATCGTACAACCTTATCTGGATGACCTTCCCGCTCATTCAGCTAAGCGCTTGAACCACTCGTCGCATCTTCGCGAGATTTTTCTTTGCTGTCGACACTACAATATCCGACTAAACCCGCATAAATGTGTCTTCTGCGTCGAATCTGGCCGACTTCTCGGGTTTATTGTCTCCCGAGAGGGCATCCGCTTGGTTCCCCTTAAATTCGAGGCCATTTTGAATCTTTCTCCCCCTGCTTCTTTGCGGCAACTGTAGAGTCTGCAAGGTAAAGCTAATTTCCTACCACGATTTATCCCGAACTATGCCAAAGTGGCAAAGGGTTTCACACGGTTACTTAAGCGTGACACCCCATTTCGATGGGATGTCATAATTGAGGTGTCTTTTGCACGTCTCAAAACTCTTCTAGTTTTTGCCCCTTTGTTGCGGCCTCCAAATTATCATCGTGATTATACGTTATACCTGGCCGCTGCTGATACCACCATCGGTATGGTTCTCGTACAAGATGATGATGACGGCATCGAACATGTTATTTACTACCTTAGTCGCAACCTGTTAGATATGGAAACTCGATATGCTTATGTCGAGAAGTTGGCCCTCGCTGTTGTTTGCGCTGTTCAACGATTCCGTCACTATATCTTGTTGCGTACTACGACAGTGATCTTCGATTGCAACCCCATGACTTATATTCTATCACGACAATTGTTGGGGGGGCAAATACTCGAAGTGGATAGTCATCCTCCAAGAGTTTGACTTGGAATTTACTGCTGCCAAGTCTAAGAAATCACTTGTCTTCGCCGAACTGTTGTGTTCTTTGCCATCCGCTACTGCCTCCTCTCAGATAGAGGATTCTATTCCAGAAGAAACTCTTTTCCTTATCAACACCCTCGATCCTTGGTACGGAGACATTATTGTCTACTTGCAGACATCCTCTTTCCGTCCTGAGACCTCTAAGGACGCTCGTCGACGGATTCGGCATCAAGCCCAACCATATCGCATCGTTGGGGACACCCTGTACCATCTCGGTGTTGATTTTGTTCTTCGCCGATGCTTAACCTTCGAAGAAGCCGAGAGAGTTCTAAATGACTGCCACTCTGGTGCTTGTGGCGCTCACATTCCTGGATATGCCACTGCACAAAAAATCCTTCGTGCTAGCTATTTCTGGCCTTCCATTTTCAAGGATTGCATTCTTGTTGTCCGTTCCTGTCATGAATGCCAGATTTACCAACGGAAGATGCGTGCACCCCCTGCTCCACTGCATACCGTTGTAACCGTTGGCCCCTTTGCCAAATGGGGCATCGATTATGTGACCTGTAACCCTCGCTCGGCCGGGGGGCATGGATACATCATCGTTGCTATAGATTATTTTACGAAATGGGTCGAGGCAATGCCTACATTGTCCGAAGACGATCACACTGCGGCGCAATTCCTGTTTAATCATGTTATTTCTCGGTTCGAAGTTCCACAAGCCATCGTCACTGATCACGGAAAACATTTTCGTAATCACATGATGGTCGTGTTAACAACCTAGCTAGGTCTTAGGCATGATAGTTCGACCCTGTACTATCCTCAGGCAAACGGTCAAGTGGAAGCCGTGAACAAGATTTTGGTCACGATGCTTCAAAGAACTGTTGGCATGCATAAGTCTAGTTGGCATCTGATGTTGTTCTCCGCTTTGTGGGCCTACCGTACCTCCATGAAGGACGCCACTGGTTTCACTCCTTTTCAGTTAGTGTACGGACTGGAGGCGACCCTTCCCATTGAGTGTGAGATTCCTTCACTGAAGTTAGCCGTCGAGTTACTCCCTGATACTACCCCTATAGAAGAGCGACTTATTTACTTAGAACGACTGGATGAGACTCGTCGTCTAGCCTCCCTAGCTATTGAAGCTCAGAAGAAGTGAGTGAAAACTCACTTCGATAATGCTGTTAACCCCTGCTTTTTCATCGAGGGAGATCTAGTACTGCTCTATGATCAAGCTAACGATAAGCTGGGAGCAGGAAAACTCGAGCCTATGTGGCATGGGCCCTATATTGTGAAAAGAGTTTTACAGAAGGGTGCCTATGAGCTTATAGATTATGAAGGTAATCCCCTGGACAGGCCCTGAAATGGGCTGTATCTCAAGAAATATTATGCATGAGTCTGGGCACTCTCTCTTTTTGTACATACGTATGCTTTCAGCAGTGTGTTGTGTGTGCGTGTTTATTTAGTTTTTATATCAGTGTGTTGGCATGATTACCGCTTATTGTGTCTTTTGCTTCTTGGACAGATGTCTGGATCGCCTTATGTTGGTTTTGCTAATGGTGCTTCCCGCAGTACCCGCAACTTGTCATCTGCGGCATGGGTGATCTACAATCCTCGTGGTGAGTTAGTAGATATTCAAGGGGTGTGTCTGGGTTGTACGACAAACAATGTTGCTGAATATAGTGCTGTGATTGAATTATTAGCTGAGGCGATTAACCTCGGAATTCGCACATTGGTTGTAAACTTAGATTCTCAACTTGTAGTCCACCAGCTCAACGGGCATTATCCCGTCAGACATCATCGTATTTTAAGGTTGTATTTACGTGTTAAGTTATTGGAAATAGATTTTGATTTCATTACTTATCAACATATTCCAAGACGACTTAATGCAATAACCGATGCATTAGCTAACTATGTATTGGACAGACATTTGCATAATATGTAAATCAACATAATACAAGAAGCGTAAAAATACAATAAATCATAACACCATGTATATATATATATATATATACATGAGATGAGATGTCCCCACCCAGACACGAATGCAGAAAGTGCCATGTTCAAGAGCGACATACTGTCGACGACGACGATTATGATTCCTTTATTCCCCCACCATTTTTGGCGAGTACCCCGATTATTTTTGGATGGCAAGCTTGACGGGGATAGCATATGCTCGAATGGTGTCATTGTGACAAAACCTGATGTCATTAAAGTTTTAACGAGTCTGACAAAGGAAAAACTCGATGCCTTTTCCTGTTTAGAGAGTTTGAAAAGACAACAAAAAGAAAACTCCAAGGGTGTCCTTTCTCGTAAAGTTGTGTCTCTCGAGCCCGGAAAAATATAAAACTAAGCTCGAAAGAACCGCCCGGCCATTACGACTGAGGAGTACTTTTCGTGAGTAGTGACACCGACCCGAAAAAGTAAAAAAGTGATCGATATCACGTCGTTTCGCTCCCATTGACGAACTTGAAACGACAAAGGCTCGACGATATTTTCATTCTTTATACGGTCGAAAAAAGAGTTTAAATACGACCGCCTCTTACATACGTTTAACTAGTCAAGAGGAACAACTCGGCAATATTTTCATGTTTAGCGAGTCAGAAAAGAGCTGAAAGATGACTCCACAGTGACTTTTGCGTGTATTTACTGAGTCCGAAAAAGTATAAAATACAACTCGTTTCACCATCGAAGCTGCGTAAAAGACCTGTCGCTGCACAAGAAGCAAATGTAAAACCCATTTTCAACCAAAAGTATATTAAAATATTCAAAAATAACCTTTCTAAACCCAAAAATGAGTTAAAAAGTCTATAAATATGGTGAAAATGTAAAAAATAGAATTACTTTTACTTTTACCTCTTGAAGCGTGAGAGTGGTCTGTTTGGGAAGCAAACTTCAGGCGGTGAATACAGCCAATCCGTGCAACCATTCGCGATCTCGTCGGCTCCAGGTAAGAAGCGCTTCCCTTAGCTCCATTTCTATACCATTTTCTTATACATTTTATTCCTGATTGAGCCTCTGCAAGGAGGATTTTCAAATTTAGGGCTTCGCCCCATTGGCGTGGGTATCCGTCACGGACCCGCGCTAATGGGGTAAATTACCCAAGGGGGTCGCGCCATTAGCGCGACTTTTTTAAAAACAGTCGTGCTAACCGCGCAACTCAAATTTTCCCATGGATTTATCTGTTACATTTGAATTTTTCCTGGTTCATAAATTTACCAATGTTCTAATGATGGTTTATTTATCCTTGTGGGTATAGGAAACAAGCCAAAATGGTAGTAGAATGGAAAGAAAGAGCACATGCTGCCGTGGACGCCTTGGCAATTGAGTATGTGGGGTGCATGAATGCTTTGAGGGATTGTGGCCTCAAAAAATTCTTCCTTACATCATATATTTGGTCTCAACCTGAGTTGCTACAGTTCATAATTGATGCTTGGGACGTGGACGACCAAGTATTTCGTCTACGGAACCAGACCTTAGAGCTTGAGGTATCCGATGTATATTTCATCACCGGGTTGTCACAGAGAGGGGCAATTCCCATTTTGACTGGCAGTAGTCCTTCTGGATAGAAGGTAGGTGAAGTAAAAGCCCGAGTATGCCCAAAAGCACAATTTGGGAGACAGAGTGCTAAGTGGCTATCAACACCATCTGGGACTTGAAACTGAAGGCGATTTTATTCACCATCACACGTGCAGTTGGGGTACAAGCGCCCCATGAGGCGAGCACGAACCATCTGATACTTGCGACAGAATGTCTCAGCCCCACCATTTTTTATTGGGCTACAACTGTGACTACTAATATCAAAAGGCAGCTCACAAATTGTAAGCGTGCAGATGTGAAACAGTTCGCATATGGCTCGATTGTGGTATCATTCTTCTTGGAGTGATTACCACTTTTCCAGATCCAGAGAGCTGTAGTGGCGAATCCCTTGCCACGAGAGCCTAGGATGGCTCATTGGGAAGAATTGATGCCCAGAGGTGGAGGGGGCCAGGAGATGTCATGGAAGCCCGAATTATTCATATGGCTTCGTCGACAGTTGATCATGATACAGGATTGGCTGTACGCGAGAACCAGTTTCATGGGGGACCCAGACCTTCCATTGCCAGAGGGAGAGGAATGGGAGGAGGAGTTAGGTATGAATTCCTTGTTTTTGATATTTTATGTATTTTCATTTTTTTTGTCTTTTTAATACATGCCTGTTCTGATGACGATTGTATGTATATGCAGATGTGGGCCCAGAGTGACCAGCCGGCCTGTCTCCTACAGCGCGGAGGGGCCAACCTGCAGCCGACCCTCAGGCAGGGGGTACCATGGGGGAGGAGCTGATACAGAATCTCGAGGGGCTCACCCAAGGGATTTCGGGTTATGCCAGATTGGCGGACATGCCTTATGCATATCAGAGGCACACAGTGGGGGTTCTGACTCGCGTCCATCGCCTGCTGAGACGATTGGTGCGCGCGGTGATGTGCTATCATGAGCACCACCGTGATTAGACTCCTAGGCTTTATTTTCTGAATATTTTTTTGAGAGACATGTGTTCATATGTACGGAGAACACAAACTCTATCTTGACATGTACACTTATTTTTTGAGCGCCTCAGTGCGCCACACGATATA